>VDFB02257786.1:216780-264040 GCA_007258455.2 Sequoia sempervirens | reverse complement strand
AATTTGGATCTCCTGGAGGTTGTGCAAGAATCTCAAAGGAACAAGCAGATGCTAAGGGCGTTAAATTCTACTTTCCTTGCTCTTATTCCCAAATGTGAGGGGGCGGATAGGTTAAGCCAATTTCAACCCATTTCTCTTTGCAATGTCATCTACAAAATCATCTCTAAGGTAATTGCTGACAGGTTGAAAAAGGGTCTTGAGGAGTTGATTTCCGAGGAACAGAGTGGTTTTGTTGCTGGCAGACAGATTCTGGATGGGATTGTTATTGCTACTGAAGTCATCCATTCTATGGCCAACTCTAAGGAAAAGGCAATGTTTATCAAATTAGATATGGCGAAAGCTTATGACAGAGTTCGATGGTCCTTCTTGTGGAAGGTTCTTGCTGCTTTTGGGTTTGCGGTGGAGTGGATTCAATGGGTTAAGAGTTGTGTCACCTCAGTCTTTTTTTCTGTGCTTATTAATGGGAATCACTCTGAGCTATTCGGTGCTTCTAGGGGCCTCCGTCAGGGGGACCCTCTCTTTCCGTACTTGTTTATCCTCCTCGCTGAAGGTTTAGGGAGATTGCTTAGAAGGAATGTGGAGATGGGTAGCATACAGGGTTGGCAATGGGGAGGTAATTTACCTCCACAGTCTCATCTTCAATTTGTGGATGATACTGCTCTGATGGGTAGGGCCACAATGCGTGAGGCTTCTAATTTACGTAGAGTGCTGGATGCTTACTTGGTTGCCTCAGGCCAACAAATCAATGAGGATAAGTCATCTATTTTTTTCTTCAACACTCTGCGTCCCATTCAGAGGAGGATTGCTCAAACATTGAGATTTTAGATAGGGACACTTCCTTTGACCTATCTTGGTTTCCCTATCGCGGTGGGCAGATTGCCTCGGGAGTCATGGCAGAGCATTTTAGATAAATTTAGGGCAAAGGTTAATCACTGGACTCACCGGTGGCTATCCTTTGCTGGCCGTGTTCAGCTTATCAAGTCGGTGGTACAAGCTTTTCCCATCTACAGATGCATGCTTCAGGTTGCCCCTTTGGGTTTTGTTAAGGACTTGGATTCTGTAACACGTCAATTTTTATGGGCAGGTAGTTTGGAGTCTTCCAAATGGAGCTTGGTTAGATGGGAGGTGGTGTGCAGCCCAAAGCAATATGGTGGCTTGGGTCTGCGGCAGATGGCTTTGACTGGTGTGGCTTTGGCTGCGAAACTATATTGGAGGTGGTGTAAGGAGCAGAATAAGAGTTGGGCCAAGATTCTTTCTCAGAAGTATTTTCAAGGAATCCCTCAGATGGAGATGCCTCGTTACCCCCTTCTTGGAAAGGGCTCAGTGATCTGGAGTACGCTTAAGAAAGGAGCTACTCTTATTAAGGATGGCTTATTTTGGATTTGTAACAAGGGGACTGAGGTTCAATTCTGGTCTGATTCGTGGGATGGATACCCCCCCCTTATCTCTCAGTTTCCTCACTTGTTAAATCTCTGTCAGAGATTTCGTGAGATTGGCTGGACTCGGGTAAGTGACTTTAAGTCATTTTCCTTTCGGGGTCAGCTGGAGGTGGCTGGATGGAAGTCTCTAGACGAATGGCCTGATGTTGGGTTGCCAGAGGAATGTGTTGAGCTACATAGTATCCTCTCTAGTAGACGTTGCAGTTCTCTCCAGAATGATGATGTGCTTGCCTGGTCTCCCAATCCTAAAGGGGACTATACGGTTGCTTCTGGCTACCAGGAGCTACTATCCCATAGGGTGGAGGGGGATGAATTTCAGTGGTGGAAGAAGATATGGAACAAGTCTTCCTGGCCAAAATGTAATTGCTTTGTGTGGACTTTGGCTTGGAATAGGTGCTTGACTTGGGATAACATTCAGAAGCGTGGATTCCAGGGTCCCTCGATATGTGTTTTGTGTGGAGCTAACGGGGAGGACTCGGCTCATTTGTTCTTTCGCTGCCCTTTCGCCCTCAAGATTTGGCATTTTTGGTGGGGGGTTTGGAATAGCCCCTGTGTTCATGCTTCTTCCTTGATTGAGTTTTGGCAGAGGTTGGGTAGGCCTCCGTCTATGGCTTCCTTTTTACAGATGGTGTGGTCTGTGGGTCCTATCTTCATTTTGTGGCAGATTTGGTTGGAGCGGAACCGGCGAATATTCTATGGAGAAAAGAAGTTGGTGCAACAAATTTGGCAGAGAACTTTGGGCATGGTTCAGGAGACGGTGGCGGCTAAGTGTGAGTTGGAATTCCCCTTGGAGAAAAGGGATGCTAAAGTGGCGGAGAGATTGGGGATTCAGGGGATGTCCCTGGGCTCGGCAGGCGTAAAGCGTGGTAAGCATTTGAAGCAGAGAGTTCAAAGGTCTGGTTTTTGGCAGCCTCCCCCAATTGGGGTTCTCAAAATCAATACTGATGGCTCCTCCAGAGGCAATGCGGGGCCGGCTGGTATTGGGGGAATTGGTAGGGATCATTTGGGTTCGGTGGTGTTCCTCTTTTCAGTATATGAGGGTGTTCATACTGTCAACCTTATGGAAGGGTTGGCAATTCTCTATGCTTTTGAGAAAGCTCATGAATTAGGTTGTAGAAGGGTTGTCTGTGAATCTGATTCCCAGGTTTTGATCAATTTACTTATTAAGCAGAAAGTGGAGGATGTTAGCTGGCAGTTGGCTGGGGTGGTGCAACAGATTTTGCGGGTTAGTTCATTAATGGAGTTGGTGAATTTCGTTCATATTCCAAGGGAGTGGAATAGGGCTGCTGATTGCTTGGCGAAATGGGCGTCAGAGTATGCTGAGGGATGGAGAATTGAGGAGTGGGAAATGGTCTCTCCGGCACTTCGTCCTGACTTTGAGAGAATTCTAGTTGAGGACAGGAAGGGAGAAGGTGATGGGTGATGGATGTTTGTCTTTTCCTGCTTGGTGGTCTTGGTTATCCTGGGAACTCTGGTCTCTTGATTTTTTTGTAATGTTGTTCTTTGAGTTTCAATAAAATTTTTACCCCTTTGTTAAAAAAAAAAAAATCATTAATAGATATTTTGGAATCTACAACTGATGGACATGAATAGCAACTGGTTTGAATGGGGTATTTTAAAACCCCTACTTTATACTTACTAGAAAAAATTAAATTGACATCTATCATTTGTTGTGAATTAAGATCATCCTATCACTACAATGATTTGGAAGCAAGGATAGGGCTTTTTCTTAGTATCATTTGGTTTTACCTTTTGAATTGGGCATCTATTCACCATGTGACAAAAGTGTTATTGTGAAAAGATGTATTATCAAAGAAGTTAGGTTTTAGCCTACTTAGTAAAGTACTATGTACAATGCACTTATGCTTACATAGAGGCTATCTAGACTTTTGGCTCACTTCATATAGAATCACCAAGTGTCTCAACACTTTTACATTGAATCCTACACTTGTTTAATACTTGGAGGGATAGTTAGAGTATGAATCCTAACAACTTACCTCTTCATCCTTACCTTTATAAGCAAGGCCCTGTTTTACAATTGACAAAACATCACATGCTTATAATATTTCCTTATTTTACATATTATCATTTATGGATTTTTTTATGTTTGAATTAAAATCTAGGCTACTTCAACATCGAATGAGAGAAATATTGTAAATCCAATCCCTTTCTCTCTTGAATTAGTGAGGGTCTTTAGAATAAACTTAAAATTGGTGCATTCTTGAATAAAATAAACATCACGATTAGAGTTAGGAAGGATAAGAGATGAATTTTGATATATAATACTTGGGTACTTAACTAATTTTTTTTTTAGTTTTTTGGGACCCATCTATGGTGGGTCATACAAAAATCTATACATTTTGTATGAATTTATATGACTGTACTAGCTAGTATTTATTCATGCATTAGCATAATAGTGTACATCAATCTCTTGATCTACATGCTCTCTTGGCCTCTATGTAGACATTTTATTTATACTTTTATTTCTGAGTGATCCCACAATAATGGTTTATAATCTTTGGCCAAACTGGACACTGAACTAATTTTTTTGAGCTAAATCTTCACTTTCAAGCACCTATAACAGCTAAACCATGAGGAATTTGAAGTTGATGCGAACTAGTGATTTTGAAATTTTGTCTATAGATTCTAAATGTTATTTTTCCAAAAAAATTGGAATTATATTGCACTTCCTTTTTCCATCTCCTTCAAAAACTAGTTTCTTTAAGTAAACACCATTTTTAAGGAGTGACGCTCACTATATAGCACATAACCTTTTTTCCAGGAATGATAAAATTCTATTTTTTTTGAATTTAGATTTCTAACTAAAATATCTAGTTCTTCCAATTGGTTTCATAGTGTTTTATTGAATATTTTCCCTTAATCAAGTTTCAAAGTCAAACCAATTACAATTCAAACATAGGCCGACTGTATAACACAACTTTTTTTGTATGTATAAAATTCATTTTTTTGTTGGTTGGATCAAGGACTTCAATATTTAGTGCACTCATATTCTTCAATTCCTTTTTGATAATCTTCTATTTTTCCACATATGCAGAATAAAGAGCTCAATTTTCAGTGAAAAACCTACTTTCACAAGAAATAAAAAAATAAATATAATAATAAAATTCAATTTATTTTAAATTATGATTTTTGGGAACCTTATAATAAGGACTACATACTTACAAAAAATGAATTTTAAATGAATTCATTTGATCCCCCAAAAGGTAAATCAAAAGTGGTTTCTTATCAGCATTTTGATAGGTGTAAAGGAGACTCCATTGGTTTAAAACTAGTGGGGTTATGTCCAAGGGGTTTTGATACAAGGTAGTTTGTTCAAACCCTCTTCAATTGGAATACTTTAAATGGAACTTTTTAAGGTTGAAATCATTATATTTTCTAAAAATATGTGATTTCAACAAAAAAATAGAATCTCCCAGAAATTGTAAACTAGCTTTGTGGGATCACCCTTTTCATTAATTTTTTAATCATTAAAATATTACTTTTTCCATCACTTGTATACCTCTAGGAATCAAATAATTTACTTTGTAGTATTAAGAATATGTCATTAGTTGGTGTCAATATGATGTGATCATTTTTCATCCCCAAGTTTACCCCTTTACCGTTATATTTTTTTGACTTATTTCTCATCTTTAAGAGCCTCATTAATGGACTAGTGGTATGATATTTTGAGTGATTTATTTTCATTGTGCATAACTTTTGATCATCTATCTAGTGGTATGATTTTTTTATAGTATGATGTATTAATTATCAAATAATAAATGCAATATGCAAACTACCATAAAATGAATCAAGCACAATTGATAAGCAATAAAGTATCATAAAATGTGTGTTCCTTAGGGAGAAAATTTTGTACATACACTAAATTATAAAGTGTAATGGGGGTTTTTGAAGTGCCTTGATTTTTTATCATAACAATGGATCCTTTTGATTCTCTCCTCATGTGTGTGTGACTTGATGCACACCTTTATTTAATTTCTTATACCTCTTTTTGGACCTAATAATGGATCTACATTATTGTGCACAATTTTGTGCTCAATCTCAATTGATATACTAATAAATCTTCCTCATCAGTATTAGGGGGAATTACCATAGTGTTATGCAAATGATTCCTTAGTTTCAATGGAGAAGTGAATAAAATTTCTATTTTTGGGAGGTAATGTAGACCTACTATTTTATCTCTCCAATGGGGGGATTATTTAATTAGATCATATTTTGACATGATATTCTAGTATTTATGTAGAGCATTGTGATACATATCTGACTAGTGTACTATAGGTCAATCATTACATTTTTTAAATTTTACTCCAATTTATCATAGTACTATTTGTGTCTTCAACTTCATAGATTTTGATTGTCTTTGTGTTATCTATCTATTCATGGTTGAGTAGTGCTCTATATATTCAATTTTTTAGTTTTCGTATATCTTATCTTGATCTAAATTTTTTAGAGGCTCACTTATTTTAGGAGAAACTAGTTCATTTTTGGAAAAAATTTAGATCTCCGACATGCTTCAATATTTTTGCATCATCACATTCTTGTATTAATGAGACATATTTTCAAGAGGTCTTATCGTTATCTTCCACTCTTTTGGAGAGGGGTTTTTCTGCATTATGTTTTCTCGTTTGTCTCCACTTGTGAGAGATCATTATTATGTATGAGCACCTTATCAACCCTTGTTGTTGGAATGCCTTTTTTTAGTGTTTATCTTACTCCATATCACTTAAGAGTTAGTGTTAGTGTGAAAGAATATTATCAAACTAGTTAGCTTTTAACCTACTTATTAGGGTGCTATTCACACTATAGTTAAGCTCACTTAGAGGTTATATAGACTTTTTCTCACCTCATGCAGACTCACCAAGTGTCTCAACACTTATTCCTACAATCATTTCATACTTGGAGGGGTAGTCAAATTTTGAATCCTACCTTCTCACCTCTTCGTCCTTGCCTTTATAAGAAAGGGTTCTTTGTAAATTTTAAATTACATCACTTGCTTATGATATTTTATCATTTTTCATATTCTCATTTGTGGATTGTTTTGAGTTTACAAGTAGATCTTGGTTTCTCAAACACAAAGTGGGAATAATTTTAGTAATTTAAAGCCTTGAGTTTTCATAGATGATATTTTGAGCGTATTTCAAAAAAATTTATTAGAGGGTAATTGATTTTGGAAGGATATTGTTCACCTTAACATTCACACAAATTATTGTAAAGGCCAACTTGGTTTTTTACTTTGTAACTTTATCCATTACTAGGTAATGACCAAACATATTGGAAATACACATGAGATATTATTCATCCTAAAATTCAAGTGGAAATCCACAGAGACAAATCCAAATGGGCAGAATAACAAATACCTGTCAACTTGCGGATCAAAGTCTTGCTTTCACTTATATTTACCTATGAAGTAAGGACCCTCAATAAGGAACTTGTTGAGATATTCAAAGGAAGAGAAGGAAAAATTAAAATGTTCTTGGATATAGCACTTTCCAATACAGTTCCCTTTACCTTCCACATAGAATTAATCCATTTTTAACATTTATATTGGGATAGGAAGAGAAGAAATTACTTATCAGTGAATTTTTAATTATAGAAACTATTTTATTTGTAACCAATTTTGAAATGTTGATCCTCACTCCCACATCTAATTGAAACACTTTTGAAGAATCTCCCAATGTAAAATAACCATGTTGTGCCAAATTTCTTGCAACCTTTTTAGCTTAGTTAGAATTTTTGGGTTTTGAGAGGTGATGGGAGACTCTCCCATAAGGAATCTTAATGGAAAGAGATGCTTTAGAAGGCTCCCCAATCCCTATCCCAAATATGGTGGTTCTCCCTTAGCATTAAATTCAAGCTATTGATATTTCATTCTCCTATTTATCATGCACATGCTCCTTCACTAAGATTTGTTTCTTATTAAATGTATTGATACCATGGATAAATATAGAATGTATATGTTGAAATAGATATACATTATAAATATTTTAATCTCTCAATATAATTTATGTCTTTGAATTATTATTTTAAGGTCATGAAAAGTTATATTTATGGTTGATTATGATTTTAATTTATAAGGAAGGAACAAAGGGTGTTTAAAATAGAGTGTGAATTGTGTCTTTTGTTTTCAATTGTAAGAAACTATTTTAGTGATGTATTCAAAGTTATGATGTATATGATTTTAACATTATAAAAATGTAGATCTCTATACATAACTTATTTATTTTGAATAGCTTATATTTTACATTGATATTTGAAAAGAGTATTTTTTGGTATCTTTATTAAATAAGATAAAATAATATATAAAATTTATTATTAGTACTAATGGATTATTACATTCATTTAATTTAAAATTTTAATTATTATGGGTTATTAAAAAATAGGTTTTATAATGTTCAAATATTATTATTAAAGTTTAGGGTGATAATAAGATAACTTTTTGACACATATTCTTCATACTATCAAAATTTTAGTTTTATTTTTGTGAAATTGTTATATTAGAATTAATGTCAATTTGGATCAACTTCTATTTTTTACTAATAACTAACTTATAATTTTATCTAGAACAAAATTCAATATTTATTGATAAACACCTCAAGATTGATATCTCTTGGAGTTCTTTAAATAGATTTATTTAAGATATGTATACTAATTTTATTCCCCTTAGAGGCTATATTAAAATACAAAAAATATTGATAAATTTAAAGTAAATTTATAATAAGCGTATATTTACATTAACCATTGAAAAGAAATATTACATCTTATCATCTTGATTGACAACTTACATTACTCTAATAATTAATAAAAATTAAACATTTTTCTCAAATTCTTTTTTTTTTTAAATTATGTTAATAGATTACAAAAGTCTATCTTTAGTTTTGACTATGGAATGGCTTACCAAGTTTTACATTCTATCTTTGGATTTAGTGATTAAATTTAATAAACAAATTTAGACTTGAACACCACATGTTTGGATGTTTTAAACTTATAGTAACTTCAAACTTATCCATCAAATTGAATAGACTTTTCAAATTTCAATCTTAAGAATTCAGGGAGTTCTTTAAATAAATGTATTGAAGATATGTATGCTAGTTGTATTCCCCTTCACAGGAATATTAAAAATGAATTAAAAAATTATGCATGAATTTCTAAATTACTTAATTCAGTAGATTTATAATAAATTTATATATAGCTTAATTATTTAAAAGAAGCACCACATCTTATCATCTTGATTGAAAACTTAGGTTACTTTAATAACTTAAGAAAAATTCTTTCTCAAATTCCTTTTAAATTAAATTATGTAAATAGATTACAGAAGCCTATCCTTAATTTTGACTCTCCAATGTCTAACCAACTTTCACATGCTAACTTTGAATTTAGTAGATGACTTGTAATTTTAACATTGCACGTTTACATGGAGCATAGGCGGGAGCGGAGTGTTGGGCGAGAAAATGGGTGTTTCGAATCTTCTGGTACTAAGCAGGGTGATGGCGATGGATCTGTGAAGGCCTAGGTGGGTCACGGGTCTACCTCGAGCAATAAGAAAAATGTGGAGGAACCAAATTGGGAGGACTCCCCAAAAAAGCATGTGGATGATCCGGGGGGGAAGAATATTCCAATTCCTCCCCCTATTAAACCTGTCGACGACTGCCCTAAAGATGACCTCAAAGGTGCAGTGGGGTCTGGTGACATGAACGGCGGGCATCGTAAGAAGTGGGCCTCACTGTTTGGTGTTAAACCCAATGGTAAGTCTTTTTTTCCCCCTGTGCGCAATATCTCTTGCCCTACTGTTGGAAAATTTGCAATCTCTATTCCAGACAAGATCATTGACCATAATATTTCTATAATGGAAAATACCCTAGTTGGTAAATTCATGGGCCAAATATTGAGATTGTTAGGGATTTCGTCAGGAAAAAATGGAGAACAAATGGTAGTGTCTCTGTTGTGGCTCTCCCAAAAGGTTTCTTTGCTTTTGAGTTCTTGAACAGAGAAGACATTAAAGCTGTTAGATGCGGAGGACCATGGGTCATTGGGAAATCAACTCTCGCACTTAAAAAATGGTCTTCAAACTTAGATCTAACGGACTCCATCTTTGAGAATGCTCCGGTATGGGTTAGGCTTCATGGTCTTCGTCTGGAATATTGGAACGAGGATGTTTTCAGGGGGATTGCTAGCTCCTTTGGGGAGCTGTTATCGATTGACCCTATGATAGTAGCAAGAAGGAGACTGGTGTTTTCCAGAATATGTGTGGGTGTTTCCGAGGAAGCAGATCTTCCCTCCTCTATGGAGATCCACTCGAAACTTGGTTCTTCGTCACAGGCTATTGAGTTTGAGACCATCCCTTTTGCCTACTTCAACTACAGAAAATCTAGCCATTGGGCAAAGCATTGCCCCCTTAAGGTAGTAAAAGAAATGGAAAACCCTAAAAGGGCCTCAAAGGTGGTATGGAAAAAGAAACAGGAGAAAATTTTTGTTACGGAGACAGTGGGTAAGATTGTTGAAATCCCTGTTAACCTCTCGGGTGACGCTGGAAATGAAGGCTCCACCTTCCAAGTCCCCCAAGCTCTTGTTCCTGAGATTAAATCTGGTTCTCAGGATAAAGGAGAAGGAATGGATTGCAATTCTAGGTACTTAGCTCTAAGCAAGCTAGATGTTTCTCAACATAATACCTTAGATGAAGCTGGAAATGTTGGCTCTACCATCCAGACACCCCAAGTTTTAGTTCTAGAATTTTCCTCTGACTCTCTAGACAAGGATGAGGGTGTGGAATGGGAAGCTGGGAAATTAGCCCCTAGCAAGTCGGATGATTCTATTACTTCAGAGTTGAGCCCCATCTTTTGGGACCCCGTGACGCTAGGGCTGGATGATACTCCTTCTCAGGGTCTCTCTCTTGAGGTAGGCATTCCCCTGATTGTGTATCCGGTCGAGACAAATAACCCAGGTATTGAATCCTGTTCAGATCTAGCTTCTTTTGATGTTGTTAAAGACACTTATTCAGACCCTAGCCAGGCAAACCTTCTTGAAAGAAGTATCTCCCTACCTTGTGGGAATGGACTCATGGATACCCTCCCCTGGGAACATAAATTCCTATCTAAAAAAGAGTGGGAATCCATCAAAGAATCAGAAAGTCAAGATGATACATATAGAGAAGAGGTGCTATCTAAGAAAAAGAAGAAAAAATCAAAAATCAAAATTAAAATCACCCCCTGTGGGATTTCAATAAGATCGAGAGAAAAAGTGGACTGTAGGGAAATATCCCTAACCAAAGGAAGAAGACCCAAAAATTTGATAAGAGAGCACCATAATTTTTAAGATATTGTGGATGGCTTCCAAAAAACCATCCTGGAGCTCCTCCTCTCTCCTAAACTCCCATGAAGTTATTATCCTGGAATATTAGGGGACTAAATAACCCCCACAAGTAGGATATTTTGCATAATTTTTCCCAGGACCAAAAGCCTGATATTCTCCTCATTTAGGAAACCAAAATGTTAAGTGAAAAGGTGGAAAAGATTTCTTTGTTCCAACACTACTCCATTCAGGGCAGTGACTCTGCTGGTGCTTCTGGTGGGGTTGCGACTTTTTGGAACTATAAGATCATAAGAGGTGATCCTCTTTTTTCTCGTCCTAATCATGTTGCTACTAGATTTACTCATATTAGGGATAACTTCAGCTAGATCCAGTCTAATATTTATGCTCCTAACTATAAAAAAGCTCGGAAGGCTTTTTGGAAAGAGCTAGTTGCTTTCTGAAATATCTTTCAAAATGACCCATGGGTTGTCATGGGGGATTTTAACTCACCCCTCCTTCAAGGTGAGAAGTTTGGTGGCTCTCAGATTAATGAAGAAAGAAAAGAAGATTTCCTGGATTTTATCAACAATCAGGCCTTGATCGACGTGGACTTGCAAGGGATCTCTTACACATGGTCGAATCGAAGAGTTATGTCTGATCTGGTCCATGTGAGACTTGATAGAACCCTTATTTCTGATATTTGGATCTTAAATTATTGCTACTCTTTGAAAACCCTCCCTAGTATTGGATCTGACCATTTTCCTATTAGTTTTGTGGCTGACCCCTTAAAAATTAAGAGGAATACCCCCTTTCGTTTTGAGAAGATGTGGTTTTCCCATCCTCTCCTCCAAGAGGAAATAAGGAAATGGTGGAATATTAAAATTAAGGGTACTGCCTTATTTAGAAATGCCAAAAAACTAAGAGAAGTTAAAATGAATCTCAGAAAGTGGAAAAAAGAGTCTTTTGGCAATATCTTTCAAATCAAATCTGATCTTTAGTTTAGGCTGTCTGAAATCCAAAACAAAATTCAGAAGGAGGGCTACTTGAATGAAACCAAGGAAAAGGAAAATGAGATCCTCTCAAAACTTCACGAGATAATTGCTAGAGAAAAGGAATTTTGGAGACAAAGATCCAAAGCTCTATGGCTAAAGGTTGGAGACAAAAATACCAAATACTTTTATCTTTTAGCATCTAAACACAGGGAAGCTAACAAAATTTTAGCAATTGTGGTTGATGGTAGAATTTATGAGGATGAAGAGGATATTAGAAGAGAACCTGTCATATTTTTCAAGAACCTTCTGTCTGAGAAAGAGGGTATTAACTTGGAGGATCAAAATCAGTTACTGGAGGCTATTCCTAGGATTGTTAACTCTAGAGACAATGACATGTTGATAGATATACCTACCAATGAGGAAATTAAAAAAGTTGTTTTATCTTTTGAAGGAAGCAAAGCGCCTGGTCCTGATGGCTTCCCTTTACTTTTCTTCCAGTGGTTTTGGGACATTGTTGGGGAGGATGTTGAGAAGGCTATGAAAGATTTCTTCCACTCTAGAAATCTATTGAAGGAGTTAAATGCCACTTTCTTGGTTCTTGTTCCCAAAAAACCTAGAGTGCAGGATTTTGAAGGCTTCAGACTTATCAGCCTCTATAATTCATGCTATAAAATTATTTCGAAGGTGCTCACCTCTAGGCTACTTCTTATTCTGCCATCTATAATTACTCCTCAACAGAATGGCTTTGTGCTTGGAAGACAAATTCTTGACTCTATTGTCCATGCTCATGAGAATGTGCATTCCCTCTCGGTCTCTAAATCGGAAGGTTTTCTTCTTAAGCTTGACATTTCAAAGGCTTATGATAGGGTGGACTGGAACTTTCTGTTTAAGATCTTAAAGTCTTTTGGTTTCAATGAAAGGGTTTTGTAGCTTATTCAACAACTCATCACTTCTGCTTTTGTGGCAGTTCTTATTAATGGATCCCCTTCCACTTTTTTTCATAGTTCTAGAGGGTTAAGATAGGGAGATCCCATTTCTCCTATCCTCTTCACGATTATGGATGAGGTTTTTGGTAGGAATATGTGTAAATTGGTTGCTCAAAGAGCTATTATGGGGCTCAAACCATCATCGAACAGTTTGATATGCTCTCATCAATAGTTCGTGGATGACACTTTGCTAATGGGAAGGTCTGCTGTCTCGGAAGCTAAAGAGATGAAGAAACTTTTAGATACCTATGGTAGAGCTTTTGGTTAGGTGATAGATAAGCAAAAAAGCTCGCTGTACTACTTTAACACACCTTTGCATAGACAGAGAAAGATAGCTAGAATTCTTGGTTGCAAGATTGAGTCCCTTCCTGCTACTTATCTAGGTTTGCCTCTTTGTTTAAAACCTCTGGATACTTTTTGGATCTCTCTGGTTGATAGGTTTGGGAAAAAAATCTATGGCTAGAAAGGAGCTCGCCTAAGCCAAGCTGGAAAACTCTAGCTTCTTAAAGCTTCTCTGCAGAATCTCCCTATCTATGCTCTTAGTCTTTTCAAAATCCCATCCAAATATGCTGAAACCATTGAGAAGATCCAAAAGAGATTCCTTTGGTCTGGAGTGGAAGAAAGAAAAAGAATGCCTCTTGTTGGTTGGGATTTGGTTTGTAGATCTAAAAAGGATGGAGGACTTTGGCTAAGAAAACTCAGACTGCTGAACAAGTTGCTCCTAGCTAAACAAATATGGAGACTTTTCTTTTCCTCTGGAGAATGGAGTGAGATAATTAAAAGCAAGTATTTGCAGAATAACAATTCCCTCAAAAATCTTATTGAGAATCCCAACGCTCTGAAATGATCAAGTTGCTGGAACTATATGACTAATGGGATAAAGGTGGTGAAACTGGGATTGAAATGGTAGGTTTGCAATGGTAATCAGGTTAGATTTTGGGATGATTGTTGGGTGCGTAATGAACCTCTATCTCAAGATGGGAATCTCAGTAGATGGGTTGAGTTTTGCAAAGATACTTTTGGCCTTTTTGTTAAAGACTACTGGAGGGATGGTAAGTGGATCAATCTTCTCTTGATAAACCCTAGGCTGGTTTCTATTTACTCCTCTTTGAATGCTGTCAGACTTTGCTTAAATCAGTAGGATAGCCTTATTTGGAAGTATGAGCCTTCTGGGTGCTTTTCTGTCTCTTATGCCTTTGCCTAGATCTCAAATTCTCTTAACCCTCCCCCTCTGTGATCGCAAGCCTAGACTAAGCATCTCTTACCTAAGGTTAACATTTTTTTTTGATCTTTGCTACAAAATAAAATTCTAACTGTGGATAATCTTAGCAAAAGAGGAATTCTGCTCCCCAATAGATGCTACCTCTATAAAAAAAATGTTGAATCAGTTAACCACCTCTTTATCCACTATCCTTTCTCCTCCTTAGTTTGGGACAAGCTTCTGAAATGCTGGCATTTTTCTTGGGTCCCTCCGGAGTCGATTGAGGATTTTTTTGTTCAATGGAAAGCCCCTTCTTTCAACCCCTTTATTAAAAAACTATGGGCTTTCTCGTTGCCCCATTTGACTTGGGGAATTTGGAAAGAGAGAAACAACCGTATCTTTAGGGATAAGGAGTCTTCGGAGGAAATTGTGTTTGAGAGAATTCTCAGGATGATCAAAGAAAACTTCTCTATTGTTCCCTTCAGGGAGGACAAGGTTGATACTGTGGTTTGTTCTCCTTTTGATAGCCTGATTTCTAGAGAATGGAGAATTAAATGGGATATTACCAATGCTCCTAATACTACTAAGAAATCCAGGGATGGAGTTTGCTGGAGTTTTCCTATGGAAGGCTGGGCAAAAGCCAACTTTGATGGCACGGCCAAAGGAAACAGCCTTGTTAGGATTGGTGGAATTAGACAAGATTGTTCTGGCTTAGTTATTTTCTTCTTCTCCTTTCATAAATGGAAACATTATGACAACTTTATGGAGGGGTTGGTGATTCTCAGGGCTTCTGAGTGTGCTTACGCTTTGGAATGGCATAATATTAGATGTGAATCATACTCATAGTTTTTTTATTTTAATTTGTTGAATGAGAGAAACTAGACTAATGTTAATTTGTATCTTTCTCTAGTTGTTCATAAAATTCCTCAGGTGTTCTCTATGTTGGAGGTGGTGTCTTTCACTCACATCTCACATGAATAGAATAGGGCTGCTAATTTTTTAGCTAAGTGGGATTTAGAGTAGGATGAGTATCAGAAGATCGAGGACTAGGGGTAATTATCCTCTGATTATAGTAATGAATTGGAGAGGGTCGTTTCTGATGAGTTGGTTGATTGAGGTGTTTTTGGTTGTGAGGACGGTGGTTTTGTTTGGGTTGAGTTTTCATGAGGTTTCTTTTCTTGGGATCCTACTGGATCATTGATCTCTTTGTATTGTTTACTTCTTTCTTTCAATAAATTTTTTACCACTTTTACTTTTATTTTTTAAAACTAATCTTACATTAAATATGAATTGATAAATAAAAAGGATATATGTGGTTTTTACCTCTTTCAAACTAATATGATAATTTGCAATAATTATTAATTACTTTATTATAATTGTTGATAAAAAAGAGCAACCATATATGTAGTCGAGGATTTATGAAATGCCTCTCCCATTTTTTGCATTGAAGGTTCCTCTTCCTTGATTGTTTGAGGTGGTGTCTTCTTCTTTAACATTTTCTATTCTTTTTGGTCCGACGAGGAAGAACTTAAATATTTAGTGCACTCATATTATTCAGTTCCTTTTTGATAATCTTCTATTTTTCCACATGTGCAGAACAAAGAGCTCGATTTTTGGTGAAAAACCTACATTCACAAGAAATAAAAAAAGAAATATACTAATAAAATTCAATTTATTTTAAATTATACTTTTTGGGAACCTTATAATAAGGACTACATACTTACAAAAAATGAATTTTAAATGAATTCATTTGATCCCCCAAAAGGTAAATCAAAAGTGGTTTATTATCAACATTTTGATAGGTGTAAAGGAGACTCCATTATAGGTATGGTTTAAAACTATTGGGGTTCTGTCCAAGCGAGTTTGATATAAGGTAGTTTGATCAAACCCTCTTCAATTGGAATACTTTAAATACAACTTTTTAAGGTTTAAATCATTATATTTTCTAAAAATATGTTATTTCAGCAAAAAAAAGGAATATCTGAGAAATTGTAAACTAGCTTTGTGGGATCACCCTTTTCAATAATTTTTTAATCATTAAAATATTACTTTTTCCATCACTTGTATAGCTCTAGGAATCAAATAATTTACTTTGTAGTTTTAAGAATATGTCATTAGTTGGTGTCAATATGATGTGATCATTTTTCATCCCCAAGTTTACCCCTTTACCGTTATATTTTTTTGACTTATTTCTCATCTTTAAGAGCCTCATTAATGGACTAGTGGTATGATTTTTTGAGTGATTTATTTTCATTGTGCATAACTTTTGATCATTTATCTAGTGGTATGATTTTTTTATAGTATGATGTATTAATTATCAAATAATAAATGCAATATGCAAACTACCATAAAATGAATCAAGCACAATTGATAAGAAATAAACTATCATAAAATGTGTGTTAGGGAGAAAATTTTGTAGTTACACTAAATTATAAAGTGTAATGGGGGTTTTGGTAGTGCCTTGATTTTTTATCATAACAATGGATCCTTTTGATTCTCTCCGCATGTTTGTGTGACTTGATGCACACCTTTTTTTAATTTCTTATACCTCTTTTTGGACCTAATAATGGATCTACATTATTGTGCACAATTTTGTGCTCAATCTCAAATGATAAACTAATAAATATTCCTCATCAGTATTAGGGGGAGTTACCATAGTGTTATGCAAATGATTCCTTAGTTTAAATGGAGAGGTGAATAAACCTTCTATTTTTGCGATGTAATGTAGACCTACTATTTTATCTCTCCAATGGGGGGATTATTTCATTAGATCATATTTTGACATGATATTCTAGTATTTATGTAGAGCATTGTGATACATTTCTGACTACTATACTATAGGTAAATCATTACATATCTGACTAGTGTAATGCTTATGGAGTATGAAATTCATTTTTGATTGTTTATCTAACAACCCTCAAATTCTATGAGGTAAAATGTACCCTCGATCTATAATGCTCATGCAACCCAAAATTTCTTTTGGATCATGATCTTAGGTGATCATGACCCAAAAATGATTTCATGCCCTATGAGCATTACAGATTGTGGGTACATTTTACCTCACAAAATACAAGAAGGATCATTAGATTATATTATCACTCAATGGTGGAAACTATAGATTGGTAATATGGCCCTAAAGCAACTAATCATTATGGTATAATGTTGGAGAATTAATATAGATTTCTACTATAACGTATAAAATTTAGGAGAATATGATAAAATCATGTATCAAATGTTGTGGTGAATATTAGAGTCAAAAGTTTTAATAAAATAAATTCTTTGCTGATTTAAAAAAGACTAATAAAATTTTGTAAAAATGTGGCGATTCAAGTCATGTTAAAACTTGAACTATTAGCCAATTTTGGATTCCCAAATTTCAAATACTAAGCAATTGGCAAATATCAACCACTAAAAAATTCTTGAGACATATCTTATAAAACACATTAATATAGACAATTCGTAGCATAAAATGTAAATCTATGATACCACCTTTAATAGAAATTCTAGTGGGATTTGAATCTTGATGACAAAAGCAACAACACCACAACTTAGCCATCACACTATGTCACTATCTACACAATATTTTATGTTTTTGTGTCATTATATGTTTCTCTTTAATATTTGAAACTTTGAGAAATATATTTATTATATTAATTTAATATTTTAAATACAACATTAAATAAGTAACAATTAAGCTTACAAGACTTGGGTTAAAGATGGCACAATGGCATGTTGCGGGAGTGTGTTTTTGCACAGCGTGTAACTGGGTCACAACTAGATGCCTTTCATTCTCGATGAGGGTTTATTAGAATAGTTTATCGTCTAACAATTCAGGGATGTATCTTTCAAAAAATTTACTCAGAGAAGAGTAAAATGCTTTGAAAGCTCTAGAAGAGTGTGAGTTGTGTGAAGAAATATATTGTAAATAAAAAGCTCATGTTAAGTGGTTACACGAGGGGGGGAAAAACACTACTTTCTTCTTCAATTCGGTGAAAGCCAAGAGACATGGTAATTCTATTTTGATTTTGGTGAATGATAGGGGTGAACAGTTATATTCTTGGCATGATATTTCTAGAGAAGCTTCACAATTCTTTGCTTCCTTATTTAGTGAGGATTCACAAAATGTTTTGGTAGAAGAAACCCATGTTTTTTCTTGTATTCCTTCCTTGGTTACTAGGGAGATGAATGAGCATCTATTGGGTTGCATTTCCCTAGATGAATTGGATGCTTATTTTTTTGAAATGAAGAAAGGGAAAGCCTTGGTTCCATATGGCTTTGCAATTGAATTATTTCACAAAATTTGGGATATCATTAGGCTGGACTTATTGGAGGTCACTCTTGAGTCTCAAAGGAATAAGTAGATGTTTCTTGGGCTTTGAACTCTTCTTTCCTTGCACTCATTCCCAAATGTGAGGGGGCAGATTGGCTAAGTCAATTTAGGCATATTTCCATTTGCAATGTGGTTTATAAAATCATTTTGAAGTTGATAGTTGAAAGGTTGAAGTGATGGCTCAAATGGATTATCTCTAAAGAATAGAGTGGCTTTGTGGTGGATTAGTAGGTTTTGGATGGACTGGTGATTGTTACTAAAACTATTCATTCCATGGATTCCTCCAAAGAAAAGGATATGCTCATCAAGCTAGATATGGTAAAGGCTCATGATAGAGTTAAGTGGTCCTTCTTGCATAAATTTCTTATTGCCTTTGGTTTTGTCAAGGAATGTGCCTATTGGGTTATGTGTTATGTCACCTCCACATCCTTTTCAGTGCTAATAAATGGTGAGCCTTCTTCTCCTTTTGGTGCTTCTAGAGGCCTTCATCAAGGGAATTCTCTTTCTCCTTATTTATTTTTTATCCTTGCTAAAGGATTCAGAAGATTGTTGAAGCGTAATGTGTTGTTGGGTATTCTTTAGAGTTGGGGGTGGGGGAATGGTTTCCTCCTTAATCAAATTTGCAATTTGTGGATGATACTACTTTGATGGGTGTGGCTAAGGTTAGAAATGCCACTAATTTGTTCAAGGCCTTGGGTACTTATGTTGTCTCTTCTAGTGAAAGGATTAATAAAGATAATATTTCCATTTTCTTCTTGAATACTCTACAACCTATTCAACAAAGTATTGCTCGTATGTTTGAGGTTTTAGATTGGATCTCTCCCTTCTACCTACCTTGGAATTCCTATTTCTTCTAGTATTTATTCTAGGGGATCTCAGCAAGAAGTTGAGTCCACTTTTTGGCCAAAAAGTGGAAGTGTTTTCCCTGATTTTCAGCATTTGACACATTTCACCTTAAAATTTGAAGCACTTAGAGATGGAATCTTCGAAAAATTCACTGATCATAAAATGTAGTACTCGGAGTCTAGTTTCCAAATATGCAATTTATTTCAATACCCAGATTGTAAAAATTGAGTTTCAATAGTCGTTTCTAAAAACCACTGTTTAAAAGTCTTTTTTTTTTTTACCATACCATGAACATGTACGACATCCATATTTTTACCTAAATTATCATATTTTTCAAAATCCTTTTGGGAAAATATTTGTGACTCACTAAAGCTTGTTTTCGATATTTCTTTTGTAATTTTTTATTCAATATTTTTTTTATTAAATTTTTATTAGGCATATTTGTTGTTTTAAAAAATCGTTGTGTACGACATGCATAAGATGACCTAAACTTATTATTTTTTAATCCTTTTTTTTTAAATTGAAAAGAATTGTCTGAAGTTTGTTCTCATGCAATCCTGTTCGTCAAAATGTTATGTTGATCAAAAGTTATTAAAATACTAAAAACACGATAATTCAAGTTTATGGACTAGTTTCATTAGAAATTAATTGAAAATAGAAAAAATAATTCAATTGCAAAAAAAAATTACATATTTAGAATCTGCATTGTTTCATCTAAAATGGGTTTTAATTTACAAAAATTATGCAAAAGGTCGCTTGACCATATGTCCAAAGTTGGTATTTTTCTTCGGCATTGTTAGCGCCTTCAATTTGCAGGTCAAACCAGGTTGAAGACCTAGGTTCGGACTTCCAATGCTTTTCCCGAACCAAAAACCTTGGAAAAAACCCAACCACGATGCAAAACAAAATTCAAATTTAAATAACCCGAATCCCAATTATAAAATGAGATCTCGTTTATTAATAAATTGGATCCTGTTTATTAATAAATGGGATGATGTTTATTAATAAACAGGATATCGTATTATAATCGGGATCCTGTTCCCATCTGACAGTATTCAGACTGTTGTGAATGGAATGAGATTTCATTTCATAAACGGGATCCCATTACCTTTACAAGGGCTCCGACATTCAATGTCGGTGAACGGGATCCCACTTATTAATAAACGGGATCCCATTTTATAATCGGGATCCTGTTTGATAGTAAGTGGGATCCTGTTTTATAAACATGATCCTGTTTATTTAAATACACTGTGCAAAATTACTATGAAGTCTGCGACTTTGCAACTTCACATGTATGTCTGAGAGCAGTAAAAATGAATTATTCTTCATAAGTTATTGTATTTACAGGTGGTGAATTTGATTTTTGGTTGATTTTATCAAAGGGAGCATCATCTACACCATTTTTGAAGTGAAATTGTGTTATTTTTGTGCTTGTTTGGAGGAACAAAAGGTTTCAATTTGCAATATGGATTGAATTTTTCAAAGGAAGCATGAAGAAAACAATTTTTATAGTGGAGTTGTGGTAGTTTTCTACTTGTTTTGAGGAACACAAGAGGAAGAGTTTTGTCCTAATAGGTATTCAACTTCCAGTTTGGATTGAATATTTTGAAGTATTTCACTATTAACATTCATTTGTGCTTGAGAATTTTATAATTATGGGAGATAAAGCTCATAATAAGAGAAGAAAGACATTGACTCCTCAAGAAGTTGAAGCAAATAGAGAAAAAGAGGGACAAAGACAAAGACAAAGAGAAAGAAGAATGAGAATGAAATCAATGAACGATGGTGGAGCAACCAATTCAACAACTATTGAAGATGAAAAAATTGAAGATACCATAGTTGTAGATGAAGCTAATTTGCAAGGAGTCAATTTGGAGAAGAATATGATTATATAAACAAGTCCTACTATGTCTTCAAATCCCTCTTTGAATGTTAAGGAGAATGTTTCAATATGCAAAAATCTAGGTACGTCTTCAAATCCACATGTTAGTGAAATGGTAAATTTGTATGTAGAATTTTTACAAATGCTGGACTTAATGATGTTGACATTGACTATATTCAGATAGATGAAACTTTTATAGAATTTGTTGAAAACAAAAAAGAAAAATCTTTTGTTGCAAATGAAAATCAAAATGATCATTTTCTTGAAAATGAAAACAAAACCTATATTTTTGATGAAAATGAAAACTATTTTTTGATGAAAATAAGATGAAATGAAATAAAATTTGTTGATGAAAATGAAAATGAAAACCGTTTGTTGATGAAAATGAAAATGAGAACCGTTTGTTGATGAAAATGAAGACAAAATGAAAATGAAAAGCTTTTGTTGATGAAAATGAAAATGAAAATGAAAATGAAAAGCTGTTTGTTGATGAAAATGAAGATGAAAATGTAAATGAAAATGAAGATGAAGAAGAAAAATGATAAAATCTAGAATGTGATGTGAATTTAATGAAAATACTTTTTTAAATTGAAGTGGTGTTTCGATAATTTTCCGTAAGATTTCTTGGAGGCAAATAAGAACACATGCTTAATAGAATATACACCAAATTATTTTATCATTAAAAATTGCATTTCAATGTCAACTAATGATGCAATTGATTAGAATGCAAAAAATGAGGAAAGTAATGAAAAGGTTAGGCTTTTATGTTAAACCAAAAGAAAAGATCAATCATTAAAACATGCTATGTCTCCTGTTGCTAGTGCCATTCAATCTATTGGGAAAAATAGTGATCTAAAGATAAAAACGCAGCAAGAAGAGCTATAACTGCTGCTATAGTTAATAAAACAACTTTGAATAAAAGAATGGTAAGCAATATTAGTGAAGTTTTAAAAATGCATCCTAAAACATTACTAAGAGCATAAAAAAGAAGAGAAAGTATAGAAAATGATCCTATCAATCAATGTTGGAGTTTCAATGGATGACTACCGAGGTCTGATATAAAATTGAATGTTAAAATTAAATCTTTGATCAAAAAATATTGGCATGATAATTCTAGGGTTTCATCTGATGCTAGAGATGTTTTAAAATTAAGGGTGAGATCCAAAGTTCATGATCCTCACCCAAAACACCTATTAGATACAACACAAACTGAATTTTATAGAAAATTTTGTAGCGATTCAATGTTACCTGGTAATATTAAAATAAGTCAAAGGTCTTTTGAAAATTGTAAACCCTGGTATGTAAAAATTAATAAGCAACAAATATCTTGTTGTAAAATGCATGTTCAATTTCGTTATTTTTATGATGTTTTTCAATATATACATTGTACCTTGCATTCTAACATGATTATAAAGGATTGTGGTATTGATATGCCACCTGAAGCAATAAGAGAGTTTATTTCAGGTTTGTTTTGTGAAAAATCTAATGATAAATTATTTTATTTACGTTCTTGTATTTCTGGACAATTCATTAATTGCGGAAATCTTTAATTTTTAAGAATTTGTTTGCATGAAAGTGTTGATCATGATTTTGGACAAAAATTAGTAGACATCAAAAGATTTAGGAATGTTCACTATTCTTTAAAAGATGGAAAAATAGGAAAGTTTTGTGATTTAGTTACATAAAAAGTTAGTGTGCATGCATTTATGAGTGAATTTAATAATAAAATTGCACCAAAATATTTTATGCACTCTGAGCATGCTCGATGGCTTGATGGCCAATTTCATGCATGTAGAAACACATTTCCAATTGGTACTATACTTTGAGTGGTTGATTTTGCAGAGAATTATACTCTCACTCCGCAAGAGGAAATTCAATCTTAGTATTATAATTCAGCACAAGTAGCTATGTTTGTCCATTTTTTTTATAGACATGAAGATGATAGCACTAAGTATGATAGAAAAGTTTTGAGGGAGTATCATTTTTATTTTAGTGACAATCGGTTACACTCATCAGAGTTTGTTCAATATTGTTTTAGTATATTTTATAGAAATCTAAGAGAAAGAGGAATCCATATGAAAGAACACCTCATATGATCAAATAATTGTATGAGGCAGTTCAAAAATGCTAGAATGTTAATTGGTTAAGTAAGGTTCACAAGGAACTTAATGTCCAGCATATATGGAGTTTTTTTGAAGCTAGGCATGGTAAAGGAGAACATGATGGAGCTGGTGCGTGTTTAAAAAGAATTCTTGCTAGAGAACAATTAAAATTCTAAGATTCAATAAAATTTAAAAATGCACATGAGATTGTGGATTGGTGTAATAGAAGATTATCTGCACCTGGTTCAAGTGATTACTCTATAGTTCATCGATTCTTTTGGTTGGTGGAAGAAGAAAACATTGTATCCAGAGTTGATTGTGAGACAATTAGTGGATCTACTAAATGGCATTCATTTAGGAGTGTGATAGCAAGCACATGGACTATTTGGACAAGGGAGCTTGCATATTTTCTCCATTTTTGTATCTCAGGAGATTGGGAAGCTTGCGAAAATATAGAATGGGTTGAATAGTGGGAGCAAAGATCATTGACACCTGTACAAGCACATAATCAATATGAAAGAACTATTGAAGAAAATGATCAATTGTTTGCATCTGAAGATTATGATCATGTTTTAGACCTTGAACAAGAAGGTAATTTTAATTTAATTTATTTCATATTATTTTTCTTTATTAAGTTATTTTTTAATACTAAATTATTTATATGGATATGCACAAGTTATTAAATCAAAATTTGTTGGCAGGACATGTGTATGTAGTTGGCGTATTACTTTTGAGGGAATGAAGAGCAAGCGAATATTGGATTTGTACCGTTGTGTATTGTGGAAACTAAACATAAGTTGTTAACACCTGAAGATTATGAGTAGCTTTCATTATCAAATGGGTATGGTGATCCCCTTAGGACACCAGACACCTCCTTAAGCAAAATACTTGGCTACAAAAATACTTGAGAAGAAAGAATGGTCTACTTGCATTCGAAGACTATGAAACACATAAAACGATTATGCATTATTCACATTTGGTGGTGGCAACAAATATAAAACTAGAGCGGTATTGTGGGAGACCTTCAAAAAAATTGCTATGGTCAATTTCTATGGAAGAGCATGAGGCAATCATAGATGCATTACAAAAAAGAGAGGATGCAGATGGTACAATGGAATAAGTAAATACAAGTAAATATAGTTTTAGTTTTATTTTGTCCTTTTAAATACATGTTTTGACATTGGTCAAGTGTGTTATTAGTTGAAATTGATTTAAATTGTTCTTTTATAGATCCTTAAGGAATAATCACAAAAAGGATCTAGTCCATGCAAATTCAACCTAGACAACATGGAATACTTGGTAAAAATAGGTAATTATTAGTTAAATTATATTTAAATACATGTTTTGATTACATATTGATATTGCTTGCTTGTACATTAATAGTTAAATTGATTTATTGTCCTTTTTTGTATCCTAAATCCATCATTGGATTGATCGATACTGAAACAAAAGGAGAGGATACTGGATTCAACCTACAAACATGTGTGGAATACTTAAATGTAGAATTGCAGGTTACGTACATATAGATAGTTTATATAAATTAAAATATGTATGTTGATTTCATTGATATTGCTTGCCTTTTTGATATCGGGTGGTGTGAAGACCTACTACATTCTAGCCATGAGTTTGAGATGTTCTTGAGATGGCATATCCAAATTTTGTAAACATCGTTTTGAGATGACATATATGTACATACATACTTACAAAATTAAACATACTCTATGTACTTCTATGTATCAAATCAATATTCTATATATTTAGGCATATTATGACCCCTTAAGACATCCCCTTATGACATTCTATTATGACCCTTTTAGACATCCCCTTAATTAACATGTTTTGTTATGACCCTTTTAGACATCCCCTTAAGACCCCTTAAGACATCCTCTTAATTAACACATTCTATTATGACTCCTTTAGACATCCCCTTAAGACATATTATAACCCCTTAAGACATCCCCTTCAGACCTTCTATTATGACCCTTTTAGACATCCCCTTAATTAATATGTTCTATTATGACTTGTTTAGACATCCCCTTAAGACCCCTTAAGACATCCCCTTAATTAACACATTCTATTATGACCCCTTTAGACATCCCCTTAAGACATATTATAACCCCTTAAGACATCCCCTTAAGACGTTCTCTTATGACCCCTTTAGACACCCCCTTAAGACGTCATTATTTATTTTGACAACTTATAAATTAGTGTTAGATGAACTATTATTTATAGTATTTACTAATGCTTTTATTCTCTAATATTCTATGGTATTGTTAGGGTTAGGATTAGAAGTTTAATTAGAGTTAGAATTGAACCCTAATTCTAACTGTAATACTAATTGAACCCTAACCCTAACCATTATTAGAACCCAACCCTTATTGAACCCTTACCCTGTCCTCAAATCAATCCTATCCCTAAGCCTTGTTGTATCTAACCCTAATTGAAACCTAACCCTAACTCTAGTTGTGTCCTAATCCTAACCTTTACCCAAAGCTTTATCCTATAACCCTAACCTTAATACTAATCTTAAAGTAACCTTAATCTTAATTGAATTCTAATCCTAATTGAACCCTTTTGAACCCTAACCCTAAATCTAACCTTGATCTAACCCTATGCTAAGCATTACTCCAAGCTTTATCTTAGAATTTTGATTGAACCCCAATCCTAACAAAGTCATAATCATAATCATAACCCAATTGTAAATAATAATAATGTTATATAATTTTTTTCATATGATAAAGTTATATGTGAATATAATTCTTAATTACATTTATTTTTAAATATAGATATGCTAGCTTTAAATATATTGCTTAAAAAAATTATTTTATGTGTAATAATAAATTTATTATATTTTCTTTGTATTTAATTTTATAATTTTAAATTGATTTTAGATGTCCATTTATTATGAAAAACTTATCTATTTAAGTTGCTATATTTTTGTACAATAAAACCTTTTTTAAAGCCTTAAAATTTTAATATTTTTTACATATATATGTTAATTTTGAATAAAATAGAATATTAGTGATTTTTCCTTTTTGAAATGTTCTTAATTTTTTAAAAAATATTGAAAATTTTATATGTTGGAAGATTTCTACTATTCATGTACAGTGTTAATTCATGTGTATTTTGAGCAATCATTATTATAACTTTGAAGATTATTTTGATTTTATAACTATTTTTTCCTTTTTGAAATGTTCTCAATTTTTCCTATAGTTAAATTTGACATGTTAAAGATTTTCATTACCAACTTGATATTAATCTAAATATGCAGTAATCCAAAGACTTTCAATTCACATGATTATTTCCAAATAATATTAAAATAATAACTTATGTAGATTTTGGACTGCATCTGCACATTTTAAGCATAAGATCCATGTGCACTTGACCCATATTTTAATGCAATTAATGTTTATAAAATTATGATTTATTGACTAATTATTGTAAATATTAAAATGTCCTATATTAATCCATGTATGAGATCACTAAATTTCACATTAATTTCCTATATTAATGTCTTGACTATGAACATAAAATGCAGAAATGTACATGTGTAAATTAAAATTTCAAATAATAATAAAGTCCATAATTTATGTAACATATTAAGTGCATGAAACCAATATATTAAGCGCACATGAAATAAAGTCCAACAGAGTACATGATAAACAAGAAATATAGTCCATGAAATAAACAAATATAACACATAAAATCACATGTTTCTAGGTCATGTATTGTCTCTATAATCAAGAGACCTCTTCACACCATGTAGAATATGTGGATGACCTGAAACACTCTGTACATAAGAGAAAGATGAAATTAGATGTAAGACAATAAAACATGATGTAATGGAAATTTAATTTATAATCCATCATAAAATTAAATTACCATCATATCTACATCTGGATGCTTTGGTGCGCTTGAAGAAACCTCTAAATTCTCTAAATCAATCTACATA
The DNA here is from genome assembly GCA_007258455.2 of Sequoia sempervirens. NCBI lineage: Eukaryota > Viridiplantae > Streptophyta > Pinopsida > Cupressales > Cupressaceae > Sequoia > Sequoia sempervirens. The sequence continues at coordinate 237,007 of VDFB02257786.1, read as the reverse complement.
AACAAGACAAAGAAATTCAAAATTAGATGTACAACTCTACAATTATTATTTTTTAATTCAATTTAATTCAGAATTTACCATATTTTAATTGTACCATATTCTAAGGTTGTGCACTAGGCTCTTCTCTAGGACCTATCTATACATGCTCAACTACAAGATGTGTCTCATGCTATAAAAGAAAAAGAATATGTGAAAATATCATATTTTGTATATATTCCATTTAAAATTTATAATTCACTTTAAATATAATAAAAAAATTAAATTACCATTTGATCTGAAACCTGCTCTACATGTCCTCTTGGTGGTGTAACTATGTCTGGGTCAAGGCTGAAAGTTGCACTAACAAAGTCCTACAAGATCAAAATAAAAGCATGTACAATTGAATTAGGTTAATATATACATATATATTAAAGTTTGCACATTTTGTGTAGAAAGTTTTTAAACAACCTGGAAATCAGTGGCCTCATGAGTAACTACAACATCAAATGTTTTCCCAATGCCCATTCTTATTGTGGTATCAACCTAGACATACATGTACATAGACATTTAATGCTTATAATATTTACAAGTGTACATGCATGTGTTTCATATATCCAGTGAATTCAAAACTCATAAAATTGTAAATATTCTAATCTAAACTTTAAACAAATTTACAATATGAATGTACCTACCCCTAATCTATGATGCTCGATAGTGGAGGAGTGCTTGACAATCCCTCAGTTGGAATTGACATGGATGTTGATTGACTCACCTAAACCAACATGAATATTTGAAACATATATGTGATTCAATTATAAATTTAAAACTTAAGTTAAATAATTTATGATTTCATATATAATTTTAAAAATTGAAATCAAAATGCCCCATGTATGATTTCCCTTGCATCGTTAGTGCCATCTGTACACCAAACAATTTGATTGTTAAAATGTATTGCAAACTTTTCTTTGATATATACAACCATAAAAATAATTATAAAATGAACGTACATCTAGATGCATATTTATACCTATGTCGTAGTGTCCTCAGGGTGATGTTTTGCTATGAGGAACTCTACAAATAAACTAATGTGACCAGATGAACCACCAGAATCTCCTCGTCCACCTGAACTAGGTGTGGCCTGATCAGGTCCATAACATACTTGATGACAACTAGTACATATATGGGGGATAGGTCTCGACACTATTGGAGGATTACTCAGACCAGCTCCATAAAAAAATCCTCCATCATCATCATTGTCTCTATGCTCCCCACTCGCTATCACAGAAGCATAGTGATCAAGGTCTCATGCGAGTGTACTAAGGGAACCTAATGTTGAGACCAGAGCTTGATGATGTATAGGTGCAGGAATGGGATGACCAGGAGCAACAGAAAGGGGTTGCACATGCATAAGGCATCGAGGATCAACCTTTTCCCCTAATCTCTATTGTGGCATGCTGCCACCAACACCCTAAAATGATCTAAAATCAAAATAATTGGGCTTTTGCCCCCAAACAAACTCTACATACAATTTTATCAAAAAATACAATGGGCACTCCTAATTAGCATGTGGGGGACTATTAAAAACCATATACCATCGATCCCAAAAATGTGCACTCATTTGTGGATGTATGCACCAGCTCATGGATATTCTAGATTTGTTGGGTGGAATGGGTTGTCGAGTAATGAGGTCAAGAAAGTAGGGGGCTAGATGGGCTTTTGTTATTTTAAGGTCTAATATTTTTTTGTAAGAGAGACCATCATAATAAAATTGTCTCATTTTTTCTATGTCTCGTCAATGCCTATTAAGATCAGAATCGATCATCCTGATGGAATCAACAACATTTTGCATTGCAAATGCAAAATGTCTCACATGTGGAGGAATCAATGCTTGACTCTACATAGCATTGATTTGATTTTTTAAGGATGAAACTCGATAATTTATTCATGCTCTCAAGCGAGCCTCATCAGATGCCATAGGTGTTGGAGGTGGCATATTAGGTGGAGGGGGAGGGGAGGGAGGGGAGGGAGGGAGGGGGGGAGGTGGATCTAGCTATGGCTTAGGTGGTGGATTGATGATATCATCAATGTTAAATTCATCCATGATATTCTTGATATAAATGTGCACCTACATTAAATCATACAAAATAGTCCATGTGCATACAAAAATTAAGATCATATATTTAATTGAAATAGGATGAGCAACATATATATTAAGCTCATATATTTAATTGAAATGCACATATATATACATTGATTGTTCAACTCAAGAGCATGTCCATACAAAATTAAAACTTAAATGTATGTACATGTGCATTTAAAATAAAAAAATATGATGCATAATTTGCATGTGTACAAATCATTAAACTAAACTATGTACACATACATACAAATTTAAAAATTTAAGAACTATATATGAAAATTTTTAATACATGCACATACATACTAAACAATAAACTTGAAACATTCATAAAATCTCATTTTATGTCTAACACACAAACACACATATATATTACAATTTTTCAGTAGGAGAAATCATGATCTAGTAGATAGTCATAAAATATATACTATTATATACTATTCATTACAAGTTCATAAATTCCACCAAATTCATAAATCCATGTCACTAAAAATATCCATCCAGAACCAAAATCATAAATTCATGTCACTAAAAATATCTATTTGGAACCAAGTTTATAAATTCATCACACAAAATATCCATCGTTCACAAAATTTATAAATTCATAACTATTTAAAATCATTGTTTTAATTTATAAACTATTATGGCTCTCTACTGTATAAATCTTCATTTCTTTGTGTTTTCCTTTTCAAAATCAGGAGTTATCCTCTCCTCTAGCCATTTTCGATACTCATCTACGATCCCATCCATAGCCCTGAAGCATCAACAAGGTTTTGCATCCTAGATGCGAACATCCTCACAGGAGGTGCGACACATTCTTCATTTTGAATAATGTTGATTTGATCTTGGATGGTTCTAGCAGAAGCATGTATCTGTGCATGCAAAAGAGCATGTTGATTGATTTTAGGTGGTGGAGGTGGGGGGTTACGAGGTGGAGTGGTAGGAGGTGGAGGTGAAGGTGTTGTAGATGGATGGCATGGAAGTGGATTACGAATATTATTGAATGGATCCGTGCGATCTTTAAGATATGAGTGAACCTGCATTAGACTTGTAATTTCAAGATGTAAGATACATGTTTAGGAGATACCTTTAAACCATTCAATATAAATGGCCTTAAATAATTGAAATAGGATGATAAAATTATATGTAAGCCTCATTTATATGTCTAAGGCACATGTTACTTGAATGAAAATACAATTAACTATTGATATTGTATAATATTGCAAGATCTTATTATTATGTAGGATCTTATTATTGTTAAATTTGGTTGGGCGTTGGGCAACTTTGATCACCATATTTTAAGAACTTCTTTGGTCCCCTTAAGAAATTTCATATTGGAACCTCTTAAGAAAATCGAATTATGATTTACGGTGACAGGATGGCTTAAGGGGATTTACGTCTAGTGAGGTCCTAGGAGAAAATGGCATGGTTCAAATGAATAAAATTTGGTGAAGTTGCCCAAGGCAACCAAATTTCATTAAGAGCCTTTAAATAAAAAATGATGGCTTTAGGGTTTAGGGTTTAGACTTTAGATTTTAGGGTTTAGGGTAATAGGATAGCTTAAGGGGATCTACATGCAGTAAGATCCTAGGAAAAAATTACATGGCATAAGGTAATGAAATTTGGTGGAGTTTCCTAAGGCAACCAAATTTCATTAAGAGCCTAAGAAAAAATGATGGCTTTAGGGTTTACGGTATAGACTTTAGAGTTTAGGTCTTAGGGATGTAGGATAACTTAAGGGGATATATGTAGTAAGATCCTAGGAAAAAATTACATGGCATAAGGGAATGAAATTTTGTGGTGTTGCCTAAGGAAACCAAATTTCATTAAGAGCCTAAGAAAAAATCATGGCTTTAGGGTTTACGGTTTAGACTTTAGAGTTTAGGGTTTAGGGTAATAGGATAACTTAAGGGGATATATGTAGTAAGATCCTAGGACAAAATTACATGGCATAAGGGAATGAAATGTGGTGGAGTTGCCTATGGAAACCAAATTTCATTAAGAGCCCAAGAAAAAATGATGGCTTTAGGGTTTAGGGTTTAGAATTTTGAGTTTAGGGTTTAGGGTAATAGGATAACTTAAGGGGATATATGTAGTAAGATCCTAAGAAAAATTACATGGAAAAAGGGAATAAAATATGGCGGATTTTCCTAAGACAACCAAATTTCACTTTATGATCCTAGGTAGGACAAAATGAATGGTTTAGTGTTTAGGGTTTAGGGTTTAGAATTTGGAATATTTAATGAACTTGCAAGTTAGTGAAGAACATTTTCTTATGGAATAGTTGATTCAGATCAACACAAATGTTTCAACTAACCAACCTAGATCATGATGGCAATTTTGATCACCAATTTTTAAGAACTTCTTTGATCCCCTTAAGAAAATTGAATTACGATTTAGGGTGACAGGATGGATTAAGGGGTTTTACATCTAGTGAGGTCCTAGGAGAAAATGACATGGCTCAAGTGAATAAAATTTGGTGAAGTTTCCCAAGGCAACCAAATTCCATTAAAAGTCTTTAAAAAAAATGATTGCTTTAGGGTTTAGGGTTTAGACTTTAGAGTTCAGGGTTTAGGGTAATCGGATAACTTAAGGGGTTGTACATGTAGTAAGATCCTAAGACAAAATTACATGGCATCAGGGAATGAAATATGGAATATTTTCCTAAGACAACCAAATTTCACTTTATGGTGTTGGGTAGGACAAAACAAATGGTTTCGTGTTTAGGGTTTCAAGTTTAGAGTTCAAATTTTAGGGTTTACAAAACTTAGGGTAAAGTTTTGGTGCCCCTTGGAGTATTTAATGAACTTGCAAGTGAGTGAAGAACATTTTCTTGTGGAATAGTTGATTGAGATCTACTCTTGTTTCAACTGACCAACCTGGATCATGAAATCTCATTCATATTATAATCTACTCTTGTACAGGTGCAAGAATGGGAGGATCAGGAGCAACAACAAGGGGTTGCACGTGCATGGGGCATCGGGGATCAACCCTTGCCCCTAATCTCTATTGTGGCATACCACCACCAACACCCTGAAATGATCTAAAATCAAAATAATTGGGCCTTTGCCCCGAAACAAACTCTATATAAAGTTTTCTCAAAAAATACAATGGGCACTCCCAATTAGCATGTGGGGGACTATCAAAAACCATATACCATCAATCCCAAAAATGTACACTCATCTCTGCATGTATGTACCACCTCATGGATATTCTAGATTTGTTGGGTGGAATGGGTTGTCAAGTAACGTGGTCAAGAAAGTAGGTGGCTAGATGGGCTTTCATTATTTTAAGGTCTAATATTTGTTTGTAAGAGAGACCATCAAAATAAAATTGTCTCATTTGTTCTCTATCTCGTCGATGCCTATCAAGATAAGAATTGATCATCATGATGGGATCAACAACATTTTGCATTGCAGATGCAAAACGTCTCACATGTGGAGGAATCAATGCTTGAATCTGCATAGCATTGATTTGATTTTGTAAGGATGCAACTTGATCATTTATTCATGCTCTCAAGTGAGCCTCATCAGATGCCATAGGTGTTGGAGGTGGCATATGAGGTGGAGGGGGAGGGGGAGGGGGAGGTGGAGGTGGAGGTGGAGAGAGGGGGAGGTGGATCTGGCTGTGGCTGAGGTGGTGGATTGATGATATCATCAATGTTGAAATCATCCATGATATGCTTGATATAAATGTGCACCTGCATTAAATCATACAAAATAGTCCATGTACATACAAAAATTAAGAACATATATTTAATTGAAATAGGATTAGCAACATATATATTAAGCTCATATATTTAATTGAAATGCACATATATATACATTGATTGTTCAACTCAAGAGCATGTCCATACAAAATTAAAAATTAAATGTATGTACATGTACATTTAAAATAAAAAATATGATGCATAATTTGCATGTGTACAAATAATTAAAGTAAACTGTGTACACATACATACAAATTTAAAAATTTAAGAACTATATATGAAATTTTTTAATACATGCACATACATACTAAACAATAAACTTGAAACATTCACAAAATCTCATTTTATGTCTAACACACACACACAAATATATATTACAATTTTTCAACAGGAGAAATAATGATCTAGTAGATAGTCATAAAATAGATACTATTATATACTATTCATTATAAGTTCATAAATTCCACCAAATTCATAAATCCATGTCACTAAAAATATCTATCTAGAACCAAAATCATAAATTCATGTTACTCAAAATATCCATTTGGAACCAAATTTATAAATTCATCACACAAAATATCCACCGTTCACCAAATTTATAAATTCATAACTATTTAAGATCATGGTTTTAATTTATAAACTATTATGGCTCTCTACTGTATAGATATTCATTTCTTTGTGTTTTCCTTTTCAAAATTTAGAGTTATCCTCTCCTCTAGCCATTGTCGATGCTCACCTATGATCCCATCCATAGCCCTGACAACATCAACAAGGGTTTGCATCCTAGATGCGAACATCCTCACAGGAGGTGCAACACATTCTTCATTTTGAATAATGTTGATTTGATCTTGGATGGTTCTAGCAGAAGCATGTATCTGTGCATGCAAAAGAGCATGCTGATTGATTTTAGGTGGTGGAGGTGGGGGGTTACGAGGTGGAGTGGCAGGAGGTGGAGGTGAAGGTGTTGTATATGGATGGCATGGAATTGGATTACGAATATTATTGAATGGATCTGTGTGATCTTTAAGATATGAGTGAACCTGCATTAGACTTGTAATTTCAAGATGTAAGATACATGTTTAGGAAATACCTTTAAACCATTCAATATAAATGGCCTTAAATAATTGAAATAGGATGATAAAATTATATGTAAGCCTCATTTATATGTCTAAGGCACATGTTACTTGAATGAAAATACAAGTAACTATTGATATTGTATAATCTTGAAGGATCTTATTATTGTTAAATTTGGTTGGGCCTTGGGAAACTTTGATCACCATATTTTAAGAACTTCTTTGATCCCCTTAAGAAACGTCATATTGGAACCCCTTAAGAAAATCAAATTATGATTTAGGGTGACAGGATGGCTTAAGGGGATTTACGTCTAGTGAGGTCCTAGGAGAAAATGGCATGGCTCAAGTGAATAAAATTTGGTGAAGTTGCCCAAGGAAACCAAATTTCATTAAGAGCCTTTAAAGAAAAAATGATGGCTTTAGGGTTTAGGGTTTAGAATTTAGAGTTTAGGGTTTAGGGTAATAGGATAGCTTAAGGGGATCTACATGCAGTAAGATCCTAGGAAAAAATTACATGGTAAGGTAATGAAATTTGGTGGAGTTGCCTAAGGCAACCAAATTTCATTAAGAGCCTAAGAAAAAATGGTGGCTTTAGGGTTTACGGTTTAGACTTTAGAGTTTAGGTTTTAGGGATTTAGGATAACTTAAGGGGATATATGTAGTAAGATCCTAGGAAAAAATTACATTGCATAAGGGATTGAAATTTAGTGGTGTTGCCTAAGGCAACCAAATTTCATTAAGAGCCTAAGAAAAAATGATGGCTTTAGGGTTTACAGTTTAGACTTTAGAGTTTAGGGTTTAGGGTAATAGGATAACTTAAGGGGATATATGTAGTAAGATCCTAGGACAAAATTACATGGCATAAGGGAATGAAATATGGTGGAGTTTCCTAAGGCAGCCAAATTTCATTAAGAGCCTAAGAAAAAATGATGGCTTTAGGGTTTAGGGTTTAGACTTTTGAGTTTAGGGTTTAGGGTAATAGGATAACTTAAGGGGATATATGTAGTAAGATCCTAGGACAAAATTACATGGCAAAAGGGAGTAAAATATGGTGGATTTTCCTAAGACAACCAACTTTCACTTTATGATCCTAGGTAGGACAAAATGAATGGTTTAGTGTTTAGGGTTTAGGGTTTAGAATTTGGAATATTTAATGAACTTGCAAGTTAATGAAGAACATTTTCTTGTGGAATAGTTGATTGATATCTACTCAAATGTTTCAACTGACCAACCTAGATCATGATGGCAACTTTGATCACCAAATTTTAAGAACTTCTTTGATCCCCTTAAGAAAATTGAATTATGATTTAGGGTGATAGGATGGATTAAGGGTATTTACATCTAGTTAGGTCCTAGGAGAAAATGAGATGGCTCAAGTGAATAAAATTTGATGGAGTTTCCCAAGGCAACCAAATTCCTTTAAGAGCCTTTAAAAAAAATGATTGCTTTAGGGTTTAGGGTTTAGACTTTAGAGTTAAGGGTTTAGGGTAATAGGATAACTTAAGGGGATGTACATGTAGTAAGATCCTAAGACAAAATTACATGGCATAAGGGAATGAAATATGGCAGATTTTCCTAAGACAACTAAATTTCACTTTATGGTGTTGGGTAGGACAAAATGAATGGTTTAGTGTTTAGGGTTTAGATTTTAGAGTTAGGAGTTTAGGGTTTACAAAACTTAGGGTAAAGTTTTGTTGCCCCTTGGAATATTTAATGAACTTGCAAGTTAGTGAAGAACATTTTCTTGTCGAATAGTTGATTGAGATCTAATCTTGTTTCAACTGACTAACCTAGATCATGAAATCTCATTCATATTATAATCTTGCATGATCTTATTATTGTTAAATTTGGTTGCCTTTGGAAAATTCACCAAATTTTAAGAACTTCTTTGATCCCTCTAAGAAATTTGTCATATTGGGACCCCTTAAGAAATTGATTTACAATTTAAGGTGATAGGATGGCTTAAGGGGATATAGATGTCTAGTGAGGTCCAAATTTAGTCATACTATAGCCTCATTGGTTCCATCTAGCTCTGCGTCAAAATTGTTTGCCCCTCTAATAAAAAAAAGCATCATGATGTTAAAAATGAATCAATCTATATATATCACAAAAATAACAATAATCTTAAATGTAACCCATACTCTAACAATAATAGAATGCTAAATGATCCCCACCCCTAACCATATCCTAATTGAATTGCAAACCTAATTGAAACTTAATTAAATTATAACCTTTACCTAATCTTAAATGTATTCCTATATTATATTATATTTAAATTAATTTATATTTGTATTATAATTATATTAATATTTATTATATATTCCTAATTGTAACCTAACTATTTACTACAAACCTAATTGAATCTTAAGCCTAATCCTCATTAAAACCCCAAGTAAATTGTAACATTACCTATCCTTGATTGTAATCTTATATTATATTTTATGATATTAAATATTATATTATTTAATATATTATATCAAATATAATATATTAAATAATATAAATATTTAATTATATTTCTTTTATATGAATCATCCTCCTATCTCTAAATTGTAATAATAGCATGTAGTTCCTCCAAACTAGATCATCATGTACCTCCTCCCTTTCCCATGTAATAGGTGTACCTTTTAGGTGTTAAATGGTTCCATATTGGTCTCCTTATTGATACATTTCTATCCTTCCACATAAATCTATATAGTATCAAAATATAGGTAATTTTATGGTTATTGAATCTCTCTTAATTGCTAAAGAATCCATTATGATTGAGGATGGGTGGATTATTATCTAGGATCACATCTTAAAAATCCTATAGAGGTCATGTGGTATGTTTTTATTAATACATATATTCCCATACAAACCTCTTTCCATGTATTATAAACTCTCCTATATAATAGACACCTTCCTAGATTTAAATTTCATATGATATATATGTACCCAAGTGTTTCCAATTGGAATTGATATAATTATACTTTTATGGAATTCTAGATATTCAAAATAGTTTTAATAAATCTACCAAGTAGACCCATTCTTGACATTGATCCTACATAATTTTAGGTATGTCCAATGAAAGATTAGGGTCTAGGGTTCGTAAATTTCAAATGCTTTAGTGTTATGGGTTTAGATTTTATAGTTTAGGGTCTAGGGTTTATAAAACTTAGGGTGAATTTTGGGTGGCCCTTGGCATAATTTAGACTTGCAAGTTATTGTCAATTGGAATGATTGTACGCGTTTAGATTTACGAATTTTCTAACTAAATTTGCAAACAAACATCAAGATAAACTTTATGAATTTTGACTATTCTTTAACATATTGATTTCTAATCTAATTATAGTTTAAGATTGAAACTAAAGTTTAATATATATCATTTTTTCCATACAAAGAAAATAAAATTGAAAACAATTAAGCAATGCGAATGATTTTTTTTGAGCTCAAAATTACCTAGTTTTCAAAATCAAAATAAATTGTTTGATTCCAATTTAGGGTTTTAACAAATTTTTTGTTCCAATTCAATTTAGGGTTTCAATTTTAAACAATTGGGGTTTTTAATGCAATTTTTTCATTTCAATTCAAACTAGGGTTTTCAAATTCAATTTTTTTCGTTTGATTTGAATTCAGGGTTTCAAAAAGCTTGATTTGGATTTGTAAATGCAATGTTTTTATTTCATTTCGATTTCTAGGGTTTTGAAATGCAAATTTTTTTGTTTTGTTTCAATTAGGGTTTTCAAATTCAATTTTTTGGGTTTAACTGAACAATTTAGGTTTCAAACATTAAATTTATTTCTAAAACACAATTCAAGGTTCATTTTTTCATTTTTATTAAAAACCTTTAGGTTTTATTGCATTTTTTTGTCTATTTTTACAATTATTCAATTCTACTATAATAGTTAAAAAAATTATTAGAACGTGAAATAAATTAAAAAAAAACATGCTAAATTAACTTATTTTTTTCAAAATTTCAATTCTAAATAGAAAAATGCAAAAAAATGGCATGTAGGTGGGTACCTGTTGCTGATCATGGGGGTCGTTGTCGCTAGTACTTGGGGTCCTGTCCGCTAAGTAGTGAAATCTATTTTTTTAAAAAAATAAATATCAATATAAAATGAGATCCTGATTTCTAAAAAATGGGATCCTGATTTATAGAAATCAGGATCTTGTTTTTTATAAATCGGGATCCCATTTTTTATAAATCAGGATCCCTTTTTTTGACAATCGGGATCCCGTTCCATTTCCATTGGTTTAGGATCCTATGGAAAATGGGATCCCGAGTTTTAAAAAGTGGGATCCCATTTCATCTCAGGCTCGGGATCCCATTTATTAAAATCAAGATCTTGTTTCTTCAATGCCGATTTCAATTTTTTGGTTAAGGCAAAAACTTCCATGATTTGTGGACACAACTTTGTGCACTTACCCCTTGGTAGAATGTTTCAGATGATTTTTGTGTGAAGGTTAACATTAGACTCATAGATGACTATCCTTTGTTGGGCATGTTTAGCTGCTTAAATCTATGGTGTAGGCTCTTCCAATAAATAGGTGTATGTTCCAGGTGGCTCTGGTTGGGATTAGGATTTGGATTCCTTGGCTAGAAAATTCTTATGGGATCATAGTTTTCCTTCTTCTAAGTGGAGCCTTGTGAAGTGGGATATTATGTGTAGTCTGAAGCAATTTGGGGGTCTCGGTCTACGACTATCATCTCTTTTTGAGTTTGCATTGGCTAAATAGATTTATTGGAGGCGTTGTTTAGAATAGGATCATATCTAGCCCAAGATATTATCTCACAAGTACCTTTAGGGGGTTCTGAAGGAGGAGATTCCCCGCTACCCTTTGGTAGGAAAGGTTCTATGATTTGGGGTACTTTTAAGAAAGGGGTTGTGTTGATCAAGGAAGGATTGTTCTAGATATGTAATAAGTGGGTTAAGGCTCTCTTTTGGTTTGATTCTTGGGACAATTTTACCACCATTTTGCATCATTATCTTAATTTGTTGAATCTTTTCCAGTGTTTCTTAGGTTGGTTGGTCAAGGGTGATTCATTTTAAGTTTTCTTATCCTTGTGGGTAGACAGCGGTGGCTAGGTGAAAGGATCCTTGTGAGTGACATGTTATTGTCTCGGAGGAGGACTATTTTGAACTTCATAATATTTTGGTTGGTAGACAATGTACCTCTCTTTGGGATAAGTATATTCTTGCTTGGAGTTTGGATCCTAAGGGTGGTTTCCTTGTGGCTAGTGAGTAACAAGTGTTGATGGCTCCTAAGTTTGGACGGGTGGAGGTTCCTTTGTGGAAAAATATGTGGAATAAGTTCTCTTGGAAAAAGTGTAATTATTATTTTTGGACTCTAGCTTGGAATAGATTTTTAACTTGGTACAATCTTCAAAAGCGAGGTTTCTAGGGTCCTTCCATGTTGGTATTTCTCTATGTTGCTTTGGAATTTTTGGTGGGATGCTTGGAAAGATCCTTGTGTTCATGCTTCTCCCCTTGTTGATTTATAGAGAAGTATGGGTAGACCTCCTTCTCAAGCTTCTTTCCTCCAAATTTTTTGGTCCATTGGGCCTACCTTCATTTTTTTGAAAATTTGGCAGGAAAGGAATTGTAGGATTTTTTCATGGGACTAGGCTAATTCTTCAATAGGTTTGGCATAGAATTTTTGGTATGATCTATGAGATGGCAGAAGCTAAATGTGAAGTGGTGTATCCTTTGGAAAGGAGTGGTGATGATATTGTGAATAAAATGGGCTTATAGGGTTATACTTCAAGCTCTGCTTGTGTTAGAAGAGGTAGGGGGCTAAAAAGAAGGTTCAAAATGTTGGTAGATGACTACCTCCTCTAGTGGATACTTTGAAGATAAATACTAATGGTTCCTCCAGGAGTAATATTAGGCCTGTTAGGATTGGTGGAATTAGACAAGATTATTCCGGATTAGTTATTTTCTTCTCCTTTCATAAAGGGTAACATTATGACAACTTTATGGAGGGGTTGGTGATTCTCAGGGCTTTTGAGTGTGCTTACGCTTTGGAATGGAATAATATTATATGTGAATCAGACTCATAGTTTTTTTTATTTTAATTTGTTGAATGAGAGAAACTAGACTGATGTTAATTTGCATTTTTCTCTAGTTGTTCATCAAATTCTACATATGTTCTCTATGTTGGAGGTGGTGTCTTTCACTCACATCTCACATGAATAGAATAAGGCTGCTAATTGTTTAGCCAAGTGGGCTTTAGAGTAGGATGAGTATCGGAAGATCGAGGACTAGGGGTAATTATCCTCTGATTATTGTAATGAATTAGAGAGGGTCATTTCTGATGAGTTGGTTGATTTAGGTGTTTTGGTTGTGAGGGCGGTGGTTTTGTTCAGGTTGAGTTTTCATGAGGTTTCTTCTCTTGGGTTCCTACTGGATCATTGATCTCTTTTTATTCTTTACTTCTTTCTTTCAATAAATTTTTTACCGCTTTTACTTTTATTTTTTAAAACTAATCTCACATTAAATATAAATTGATAAATAAAAAGGATATATATGGTTTTTAGTTCTTTTAAACTAATATGATAATTTGCAATCATTATTAGTTACTTTATTATAATTGATGATAAATAAAGAGAAACCATATATGTAGTCACGGATTTATGAAATGCCTCTACCATTTTTTGAATTAAAGGTTCCTCTTCCTTGATTGTTTGAGGTGGTGTCTTCTTCTTTAACATTTTCTATTCTTTTTGGTCTGTTGAGGAAGAACTTCCTATTATTGAATCCTTTCTTTTTTCTATAAAATACCCCTTTCCCTTGATAATTTTTAATTCATGGCTCTACCCATGAGATACTCCTATCCACCATTCCTGACGATGCCTCATCAATTGAACAATCTTCTTTCTCCAGCAAATTAATTTGATCTAATTTATTGGTAGCAATACTCTATATATCATATAGGGGATCTGATTTATTACCATCGTCAGAAAATCTTTCTTGCATATCTTCTCTTCTTTTGAAATCCCTCATTTGAGGAATTGTCAACCTATTATAACTCATCTTCTACACCTTAAAACAATCTTGCAAGTCATCCCAAATATCTTTAATATTTGGACTATGGTGCAACTATAGTGATGCATAAAGGTTATTCCTCTTTCTCTTGGGATCAAAATTATCCCTCCAAATATATTGTTTCAAGTTTATTGCTAACAATTCATTAATAGATATTTTGGAATCTACAACTGATGGACATGAATAGCAACTGGTTTGAATGGGGTATTTTAAAACCCCTACTTTATACTTACTAGAAAAAATTAAATTGACATCTATCATTTGTTGTGAATTAAGATCATCCTATCACTACAATGATTTGGAAGCAAGGATAGGGCTTTTTCTTAGTATCATTTGGTTTTACCTTTTGAATTGGGCATCTATTCACCATGTGACAAAAGTGTTATTGTGAAAAGAAGTATTATCAAAGAAGTTAGGTTTTAGCCTACTTAGTAAAGTACTATGTACAATGGACTTATGCTTAAATAGAGGCTATCTAGACTTTTGGCTCACCTCATATAGAATCACCAAGTGTCTTAGCACTTTTACATTGAATCCTACACTTGTTTAATACTTGGAGGGATAGTTAGAGTATGAATCCTAACAACTTACCTCTTTATCCTTACCTTGATAAGCAAGGACCTGTTTTACAATCAAAAAAACATCACATGCTTATAATATTTCCTTAGTTTACATATTCCCATTTATGGATTTTTTAAAGTTTAAAATAAAATCTTGGTTTCTTCAACATCGAATGAGAGAAATATTGAAAATCCAATCCCTTTCTCTCTTGGATTAGTGAGGGTCTTTAGAATAAAGTTAAAATTGGTGCATTCTTGAATAAAATAAACATCACGATTAGAGTTAGGAAGGATAATAGATGAATTTTGATATATAATACTTGGGTACTTAAATAATTTTTTTTTTAGTTTTTTGGGACCCATCTATGGTGGGTCATACAAAAATCTATACATTTTGTATGAATTTATATGACTGTGCTATCTAGTATTTATTCATGCATTAGCATACTAGTGTAAATCAATCTCTTTATCTACATGCTTTCTTGGCCTCTATGTAGACATTTTATTTATACTTTTATTTATGAGTGATCCCACAATAATGGTTTACAATCTTTGCCCAAACTGGACACTGAATTGATTTCTTCTAGCTAAATCTTCACTTTCAGGCACCTATAGCAACTAAACCATGAGGAATTTGAAGTTGATACAAAATAGTGATTTTTGAAATTTTTTCTATAGATTCTAAATGTTATTTTTCCAAAAAAATTGGAATTATATTGCACTTCCTTTTCCATCTCCTTCAAAAACTAGTTTCTTTCAGTAAACACCATTTTTAAGGAGTGACGCTGACTATATAGCACATAACTTTTTTTGCATGAAGGATAAAATTCTATATTTTTTTTAATTTAGATTTGTAACTACAATATCTCGTTCTTCCAATTGGTTTCATAGTGTTTTATTGAATATTTTCCCTTAATCAAGTTTCAAAGTCAAACCAATTACAATTCAAACATAGGCGGGTCGTTTAACACAACTTTTTTTGTATGTATAAAATTCATTTTTCTTTGGTTGGATCAAGGACTTCAATATTTAGTGCACTCATATTCTTCAATTCCTTTTTGATAATCTTCTATTTTCCACATGTGTAAACAAAGAGCTTGATTTTCGGTGAAAAACCTACATTCACAAGAAATAAAAAAATAAATATAATAATAAAATTCAATTGATTTTAAATTATACTTTTTGGGAACCTTATAATAAGGACTACATACTTACAAAAAATTAATTTTAAATGAATTAATTTGATCCCCCAAAAGGTAAATAAAAAGTGGTTTCTTATCAGCATTTTGATAGGTGTAAAGGAGACTCCGTTATAGGTATGGTTTAAAACTAGTGGGGTTCTATCCAAGGGGGTTTGATATAAGGTAGTTTGATCAAACCCTCTTCAATTGGAATACATTAAATGGAACTTTTTAAGGTTTAAATCATTATATTTTCTAAAAATATGTGATTTCAGTAAAAAAATAGAATCTTCAATAAAGTGTAAACTAGCTTTGTGGGATCACCCTTTTCAGTAATTTTTTAATCATTAAAATATTACTTTTTCCATCACTTGTATAGCTCTAGGAATCAAATAATTTACTTTGTAGTTTTAAGAATATGTCATTAGTTGGTGTCAATGTGATGTGATCATTTTTCATCCCCAAGTTTACCCCTTTACCGTTATATTTTTTTGACTTATTTCTCATCTTTAAGAGCCTCATTAATGGACTAGTGGTATGATTTTTGTAGTGATTTATTTTAATTGTGCATAACTTTTGATCATCTATCTAGTGGTATGATTTTTTTTATAGTATGATGTATTAATTATCAAATAATAAATGCAATATGAAAACTACCATAAAATGAATCAAGCACAATTGATAAGCAATAAACTATCATAAAATGTGTGTTCCTTAGGGAGAAAATTTTGTACTTACACTAAATTATAAAGTGTAATGGGGGTTTTTGTAGTGCCTTGATTTTTTATCATAACAATGGATCCTTTTGATTCTCTCCTCATGTGTGTGTGACTTGATGCACAACTTTATTTTATTTCTTATACCTCTTTTTGGACCTAATAATGGATCTACATTATTGTGCACAATTTTCTACTCAATCTCAATTGATATACTAATAAATCTTCCTCATCAGTATTAGGGGGAATTACCATAGTGTTATGCAAATGATTCCTTAGTTTCAATGGAGAAGTGAATAAACCTTCTATTTTATCTCTCCAATGGGGGATTATTTCATTAGATCATATTTTGACATGATATTCTAGTATTTATGTAGAGCATTGTGATACATATTTGACTAGTGTACTATAGGTCAATCATTACATTTTTTAACTTTTACTCCAATTTATCATAGTACTATTTATGTCTTCAACTTCATAGATTTTGATTGTCTTTGTGTTATCTATCTATTCATGGTTGAGTAGTGCTCTATATATTCAATTTTTTAGTTTTCGTATATCTTATCTTGATCTAAATTTTTTAGAGGCTCATTTATTTTAGGAGAAACTAGTTCATTTTTGGAAAAAATTTAGAGCTCCGACATGCTTCAATAATTTTGCATCATAACATTCTTGTATTAATGAGACATATTTTCAAGAGGTCTTATCGTTATCTTCCACTCTTTTGGAGAGGAGTTTTTCCCCATTATGTTTACTCGTTTGTCTCCACTTGTGAGAGATCATTATTATGTATGAGCACCTTATCAACCCTTGTTGTTGGAATGCCTTTTTTTAGTGTTTATCTTACTCCATATCACTTAAGAGTTAGTGTTAGTGTGAAAGAATATTATCAAACTAGTTAGCTTTTAACCTACTTATTAGGGTGCTATTCACACTATAGTTAAGCTCACTTAGAGGTTATATAGACTTTTTCTCACCTCATGCAGACTCACCAAGTGTCTCAACACTTATTCCTACAATCATTTCATACTTGGAGGGGTAGTCAAATTTTCAATCCTACCTTCTCACCTCTTTGTCCTTGCCATTATAAGAAAGGGTCCTTTGTAAATTTTAAATTACATCACTTGCTTATGATATTTTATAATTTTTCATATTCTCATTTGTGGATTGTTTTGAGTTTACAAGTAGATCTTGGATTCTCAAACATAAAGTGGGAATAATTTTAGTAATTTAAAGCCTTGAGTTTTCATAGATGATATTTTGAGTGTACTTCAAATTTTTTTATTAGAGGGTAATTGATTTTGCAAGGATATTGTTCACCTTAACATTCACATAAATTATTGTAAAGGCCAACTTGGTTTTCTACTTTGTAACTTTATCCATTACTAGGTAGTGACCAAACATATTGGAAATACACATGAGATATTATTCATCCTAAAATTCAAGTGGAAATCCATAGAGACAAATCCAAATGGGTAGAATAACAAATACCTGTCAACTTGCGGATCAAAGTCTTGCATTCACTTATATTTACCTATGAAGTAAGGACCCTCAATAAGGAACTTGTTGAGATATTCAAAGGAAGAGAAGGAAAAATTAAAATTTTCTTAGATATAGCACTTTCCAATACAATTCCCTTTACCTTCCACATAGAATTAATTCATTTTTAACATTTATATTGGGATAGGAAGAGAAGAAATTACTTATCACTAAATTCTTAATTCTAGAAACTATTTTATTTGTAACCAATTTTGAAATGTTGATCCTCACTCCCACCTCTAATTGAAACACTTTTGAAGAATCTCCCAATGTAAAATAACCATGTTGTGCCAAATTTCTTACAACCTTGTTAGCTTAGTTAGAATTTTTGGGTTTTGAGAGGTGATGGGAGACTCTCCCATAAGGAATCTTAATGGAAAGAGATGATTTAGAAGGCTCCCCAATCCCTATCCCAAATATGGTGGTTCTCACTTAGCATTAAATTCAAGCTATTGATATTTCATTCTCCTGTTTATCATGCACATGCTCCTTCACTAAGATTTGTTTCTTATTAAATGTATTGATACCATGGATACTTATAGAATGTATATGTTGAAAGAGATATACATTATAAATATTTTAATCTCTCCATAAAGTTTATGTCTTTGAATTATTATTTTAAGGTCATGAAAAGTTATATTTATGGTTGATTATGATTTTAATTTATAAGGAAGGAACAAAGGGTGTTTAAAATAGAGTGTGAATTGTGTCTTTTGTTTTCAATTGTAAGAAACTATTTTAGTGATGTATTCAAAGTTATGATGTATATGATTTTAACATTATAAAAATGTAGATCTCTATACATAACTTATTTATTTTGAATGACTTATATCTTTACGTTGATATTTGAAAAGATTATCTTTATTAAATAAGATAAAATAATATATAAAGTTTATTATTAGTACTAATGGATTATTACATTTATTTAATTTAAAATTTTAACTATTATGGGTTATTAAAAAATAGGTTTTATAATGTTCAAATATTATTATTAAAGTCTAGGGTGATAATAAGATAACTTTTTGACACATATTCTTCATACTATCAAAATTTTAGTTTTATTTTTATGAAATTGTTATATTAGAATTAATGTCAATTTGGATCAACTTCTATTTTTTACTAATAACTAACTTATAATTTTATCTAGAACAAAATTCAATATTTATTGATAAACAACTCAAGATTGATATCTCTTGGAGTTCTTTAAATAGATTTATTTAAGATATGTATACTAATTTTATTCCCCTTAGAGGCTATATTAAAATACAAAAAATATTGATAAATTTAAAGTAAATTTATAATAAGCCTATATTTACATTAACCATTTAAAAGAAATATTACATCTTATCATCTTGATTGACAACTTACATTACTCTAATAATTTAAAAAAAATAAACATTTTTCTCAAATTCTTTTTTTTTAAATTATGTTAATAGATTAAAAAGTCTATCTTTAGTTTTGACTATGGAATGGCTTACCAAGTTTTACATTCTAGCTTTGGATTTAGTGATTAAATTTAATAAACAAATTTACACTTGAACACCACATGTTTGGATGTTTAAAAATTACAGTAACTTCAAACATATCCATCAAATTGAATAGTCTTTTCAAATTTCAATCTTAAGAATTCATGGAGTTCTTTAAATAAATGTATTGAAGATATGTATGCTAGTTGTATTCCCCTTCAAAGGAATATTAAAAATGAATTAAAAAATTATGCATGAATTTATAAATTACTTAATTAAGTAGATTTATAATAAATTTATATATAGCTTAATCATTTAAAAGAAGCACCACATCTTATCATATTGATTGAGAACTTAGGTTACTTTAATAACTTAAGAAAAATTCTTTCTCAAATTCTTTTTAAATTAAATTATGTAAATAGATTACAAAAGCCTATCCTTAATTTCAACTTTCCAATGTCTAACCAACTTTCACATGCTAACTTTGAATTTAGTAGATGACTTGTAATTTTAACATTGCACGTTTACATATTTAAAAGTAATAAGAACCTAAAATTTATCTATCAAATTTAATATACTTTTCAAATTTCAGTTTAAAAAATTCTTTAATTCAACCTTAGAATTTCAAAAACTTTGTTGCTTGTAACTTTGTATTTCACATGCTAACTTTGAATTTAGTAGATGACTTCTAATTTTAACATTGCACGTTTACATATTTAAAAGTAACAAGAACCTAAAATTTATCTATTTAAAAATT
Source organism: Sequoia sempervirens (assembly GCA_007258455.2). Lineage (NCBI taxonomy): Eukaryota > Viridiplantae > Streptophyta > Pinopsida > Cupressales > Cupressaceae > Sequoia > Sequoia sempervirens. The sequence continues at coordinate 216,862 of VDFB02257786.1, read as the reverse complement.
GTTTAATTCAACCTTAGAATTTCAAAAACTTTGTTACTTGTAACTTTGTACTTACAAACTACTTCTTGAAACATTATATTTT
>VDFB02257786.1:126675-216680 GCA_007258455.2 Sequoia sempervirens | reverse complement strand
TATTTAAAAGTAATAAGAACCTAAAATTTATCTATCAAATTTAATATACTTTTCAAATTTCAGTTTTAAAAATTCTTTAATTCAACCTTAGCATTTCAAAAACTTTGTTGCTTGTAACTTTGTATTTCACATGCTAACTTTGAATTTAGTAGATGACTTCTAATTTTAACATTGCACGTTTACATATTTAAAAGTAACAAGAACCTAAAATTTATCTATTTAAAAATTGTTTAATTCAACCTTAGAATTTCAAAAACTTTGTTACTTGTAACTTTGTACTTACAAACTACTTCTTGAAACATTATATTTTTAGGTTTCATTCAATTCCCTATCCATAGCTTTTGTTATTTGTTCAATATACAAAGAATATTTATGTCCTTTTTCTCTCAATCCGCACCTCTTTGGAAAGCTGTCGATTAAACCAAGCTAATTTATTTGCGCCATACCTCGTAACTCATTTAGTTTCTGTTATTTGGTTACACGATGTAGAACTCTTCCCTTCCGCCGAACTCGTTTTCCTCCTCCCTAAAATTCATCCACCCTGCCCTTCCTCTACCCAATCAAAATTGAAATTCATTTACTAGTTTTTCTCCGACTCCCTCGCATTCTGCTTATTTATACCACCCATCTCCATTTGTCTACCATCGGCTTTGGATTTACATGAGATACTCGGTTGGGTAACCTCTCTAGGTTTTTAAAGTAGCTTCAGTTATTTCAAGTTTAGGTTCCGGAGAAGACCATGGATCGCGGATCTGCTCAAGGTAAACGAACTGGGTACTCCTGATTTTTTCAAACGAATTGGGTTGTTCACGTTTTGTGAGAAATTCTAGACTTCCCCTCGCTATGACGCTGTCGTTGTCGTAGAATAATTCTATTGTTTTGTTTGCTTCAGGTTCAAGGCTTATCAGATCTTCCAGTGTTGTGGAGAGAGGAAGCGTTTCCAGTAGATGGAGGGCGACTGACGATCAAAAGCGAATATTGGACCAAATATTCATGAGCGGAACAAGAAATCCTTCGGTGGAACAGATAAACCGTATTACAAGCCAGCTGCAGCGCTATGGCAGAGTAGAAGGCAAGAACATTTTCTACTGGTTTCAGAATACCACCGCGAGAGAGAAACGGAAAAAGGAACAACCACAACAATGTAAGCAGGATTGATTACAAGCCCGTGGAGATTATTATGAGTTTGCTGTTTACATTGTTTTTTTGACTAACCTAAAAAATGCATATTTCAGCCAGGAAATGGCCTTCAGTATTTAAGTCGCCAAAATGGACTTCTTTTTTTCGTTCCAAGAGGTCATCTGACAAGAGCTCTGTACAAGTATGAAAGCGTGTTTAAATTTTCTGGTTTGTCTTTCAAACTATATGTTTTCTGAATAAGATTGTGGCAGATTTCTGAACAATATGTATTGATATGCAGGAAGAAGAAGTGAATAGCGGAACCCGCAGGAATTCATCGGTAGATCCCTCCGATAGAAGAACACTGGATCTGTTTCCTGTACATCCTGATAAATGAGGATGTTCAAATGCATGCAGCAATGTTTTGGTTTAAAATTTTCAGTGTTGTCTGAATAAAGACATTCTAAATAAGAAAACGTACTATGCTCTGTATTGCTGTGATTCTGTAGCACTCGCGTAGATTTATTATATGACATTTCCAGTGATGAATCAATTCAGTTTTCCAAATATGAATCTTCTGAATGTTCGGGTTTTCTTCGAGAATGGTTATGGGATGTTGGAATGTAATTGTAGATTTTAAAATTTGTTTAAAAGTAATTAGATTCGACCAGGGTAAAATTTATTCATTTAGCTTTCATTTTTGGAAAAATTTTAGAGCTCCGACATGCTTCAATATTTTTGCATCATCACATTCTTGTATTAATGAGACATATTTTCAAGAGGTCTTATCATTATCTTCCACTCTTTTGGAGAGGAGTTTTTCCGCATTATGTTTTCTCGTTCGCCTCCACTTGTGAGAGATCATTATTATGTATGAGCACCTTATCAACCCTTGTTGTTGGAATGCCTTCTTTTAGTGTTTATCTTACTCCATATCACTTAAGAGTTAGTGTTAGTGTCAAAAAATATTATCAAACTAGTTAGCTTTTAACCTACTTATTAGGGTGCTATTCACACTACAATTAAGCTCACGTAGAGGTTATATAGACTTTTTCTCACCTCATGCAGACTCACCAAGTATCTCAACACTTATTCCTACAATCATTTCATACTTGGAGGGGTAGTCAAATTTTGAATCCTACCTTCTCACCTCTTCATCCTTGCCTTTATAAGAAAGGGTTCTTTGTAAATTTTAAATTACATCACTTGCTTATGATATTTTATCATTTTTCATATTCTCATTTGTGGATTGTTTTGAGTTTACAAGTAGATCTTGGTTTCTCAAACACAAAGTGGGAATAATTTTAGTAATTTAAAGCCTTGAGCTTTCATAGATGATATTTTGAGCGTACTTCAAAAATTTTTATTAGAGGGTAATTGATTTTGGAAGGATATTGTTCACCTTAACATTCACACAAATTATTGTAAAGGCCAACTTGGTTTTTTACTTTGTAGCTTTATCCATTACTAGGTAATGACCAAACATATTGGAAATACACATGAGATATTATTCATCGTAAAATTCAAGTGGAAATCCATAGAGACAAATCCAAATGGGCAGAATAACAAATACCTGTCAACTTGTGGATCAAAGTCTTGCTTTCACTTATATTTACCTATGAAGTAAGGACCCTCAATAAGGAACTTGTTGAGATATTCAAAGGAAGAGAAGGAAAAATTAAAATGTTCTTGGATATAGCACTTTCCAATACAGTTCCCTTTACCTTGCACATAGAATTAATCCATTTTTAACATTTATATTGGGATAGGAAGAGAAGAAATTACTTATCAGTGAATTTTTAATTATAGAAACTATTTTATTTGTAACCAATTTTGAAATGTTGATCCTCACTCCCACCTCTAATTGAAACACTTTTGAAGAATCTCCCAATGTAAAATAACCATGTTGTGCCAAATTTCTTACAACCTTGTTAGCTTAGTTAGATTTTTTGGGTTTTGAGAGGTGATGGGAGACTCTCCCATAAGAAATCTTAATAGAAAGAGATGCTTTAGAAGGCTCCCCAATATCTATCCCGAATATGGTGGTTCTCCCTTAGCATTAAATTCAAGCTATTGATATTTCATTCTCCTGTTTATCATGCACATGCTCCTTCACTAAGATTTGTTTCCTATTAAATGTATTGATACCATGGATACTTATAGAATGTATATGTTGAAAGAGATATACATTATAAATATTTTAATCTCTCCATAGAGTTTATGTCTTTGAATTATTATTTTAAGGTCATGAAAAGTTTTATTTATGGTTGATTATGATTTTAATTTATAAGGAAGGAACAAAGGGTGTTTAAAAGAGAGTGTGAATTGTGTCTTTTGTTTTCAATTGTAAGAAACTATTTTAGTGATGTGTTCAAAGTTATGATGTATATGATTTTAACATTATAAAAATGTAGATCTCTATATATAACTTATTTATTTTGAATAACTTATATCTTTACGTTGATATTCAAAAAGAGTAGTTTTCGGTATCTTTATTAAATAAGATAAAATAATATATAAAATTTATTATTAGTACTTGTTGCGCCCTTAGCACACACGCCCCGTTCAGAACGTGGACCCTCTTTTCTTTCACTTTGTCGGGCCTTTTCGGGCCACCTTGTTTTATGTGCCCCTCTTTTTTTAATGTTCTGCATGGTCGATATTGCTCCAAGGTTTCATCATAAATCAACCATGCCTCTGTTTTCTATTTTTGCTGCCCTCTGGGGCCTTGCGGGTTCCCTTTGGCATTTGGCCCTAGGCGGCCCTGGGCCCCTCCGGACCCGGACCTCCGGAGTTCTCTGTTTGGGCTGCCCTGTCGCCTTCGCCATCCTCTGCGGCGTTCTCCGGGCATCTTCCCGCCCCTCAGGGCCCGCCTTGTCGTCTTCCGTTGAAAATCTGGCGAAATCTCCTAGGCGGCGCTTGCTCCTTTGGGCCCTAGCCCCCGGAAGTCCGTCTCCAGACTTATGACCGGAGATCGCCGTCTGCAACTTCGAGCCTCTGGCGGCCCCCGGCCTTCGGGCCCCGCCTTGGCTTTCTCCACCACGGGTTTGTTTTGACCGCCTGCCGCGGGACTTGCCGGGCCCGACTGTCCAGAGTTCTGTTCTCGGAACTCCGTGACGGTTCTGCCGTCATCCACAGCGGAACCCTGCCAGCATCCCGCCATCCGGGACCCGCCCCGACCCTCATCGCCGCCGCTTAGCAACATGCAAATCTTTCGGTGGCGAACCTCCGCCTGCTATCCGCCCTCCGGGCCCCGAGGCTCCCTCCACCGCGGCCGTTCAAAGCTCGCGAATATCACGGCGGCCATCATCTCCCATCTTTCCGGCTGCCAGGTCCTGGAGTCTCTGCCGCCGCCGTCGACTCAATTCAAATTTCAACCACTTTTGGCGTGGCCGTACCTGTAATTAATGTGGGCATTAATGGCAGCTGGGGTATATAATGCTCGGCCTGCCAATGTCATTTTCACATTGTGAATTGGAGCAAAATTGCAAAGCCAAGCAACAGGATCCCAATGCCTTCATTTGCCTCACGATCATCTATGTTTGCATCACTTTGTCGATTCCCGGTGGAATCCGCACATCACCACTTAGCGAATTTGAGGTAGGCCATCCCCGTTTGCCCTCCCATGTTTTTCATCATTTTGGGGAATTTAAATGAATTAAATCACTGGTTAAAATGAAACAACTCGAAGAACACTCTGTTGCCCCCGTAACCCATGTCATGAAATTTCCCAAACCTATCAGATTGGCCCTCTCCGCCGACTCGAGACTCTTCTTGGTCGCGGCTGTTCTTCGTGAGGGGCGGTCGGGCACCCCGGGCCCGACATCCACCTTCAACCTCCACCTTCGCCCTCCGGCTTCGCCCTTTGCCTTCGCCGTCCGCCTTCGCCGTCCACCTCCGCCATCCACCTTTTCCTTCCACCTTTGAGGCTTTGGCATCTACGGGCTGTGGGTCATCCCTCCGGGCCCGGCCATCCAGAGTTTTGTCCTTGGAACTCCGTGACGGTTCTGCCATCCTTCAAGGCGGAACCCTGCCGGCTTTCTGCCCTCTGGGCCCCGGTTCGGTCCTCGCCACCATTGTTTTAATTGTTGAATATCACGCAACATCCAGCGCGACCCGACGCCTCGGCCTTCGGGCCCCGCCTCCCAGACTTCCATCCTTAGAAGTCTGGCACTCTCTTACCGAACAAGTGCTCATTGAACGCTTTGTCACTCATCGGACCCCAGGTGTCAGACCTCTGTGTCTCATTTGCCGCCGTTTCCAATGACGAAACCTTACGGTGAGGTCCTATTTGCCGCCCGCTTCTCCGGATCCCGGGCTTACCTTGGCCGTCTAAGTCTTGTCGAACTCTTCCCTGCCTTGGAACCCTTCAGGCCCGGCCGTCCAGAGTTCCATCTCCAGAACTCCGTGATGGTTCTGTTGTTCCCCACAGTGGAACCGTGCCAGCTTCCTGCCCTCTGGGCCCCGGGCCGCCCTTCGCCACCGCTGATGGAAGCATTGCTAAAGATATCTCACGGCGGCCGACGCGATGCGTCCTCCCAGCCTCCGGGCCCCGGAGGTCCGAATGCCGCCGGGCCTAAATGGCAGACCTCACAACGACCGTCCTTTGGCCTCCCAGACCCCGGCTGTCGGACTTCTGCCTCCAGATTTTTGTCTACTGTCCGCTGTTGCCAGCTGCCTTCTCCTGCCTACTTTCCAGCTTGAAACATTCAGTGCCCCTTTGATCCATCCAAACAAGCTCAAAACCACAATCTGACTTCGACCCATGTCCTAAAATTTGCTGTTCTCCATCATGAGCCTCTCGGAACATTGAAATTTTACCAAGGAGGGTCTCTGGGAACTTTCGGTCACATTCTCCCTTCCAGAAAGCATTCCTACCAGGGAAGTCCAGCCCTCCGGGCTCGAATTGCCCAAATGCCCTAAAATGAAATTAATAACATCTAGGAGTAAGATTTATGATGTACTTGATTAATTATTTAGATGATATGCTCAAAATATGGACTAACATGAATGCTTTTGATGTTTTGTTGCACTAACTTTGCCCTTGCTTGCAGAATATATGGAATCGGCTGCAAGAACTTTAGGGGCCTCCACCGAAAAGGACAAGGGAAAGAAATCTGAAAGGGCTACTCGGGGAAAAGAAGATAAGGATCAGATGAAGTTTCAGTTTCAGGGTGAGCCGCTCCAGTCAAAGGTCTCAACAGACTGGAAGGAGATCTCGGATACCAACATCGGCCAAGTGGACATAGATGAGTTCACCCAGAGGGTCAAGGTCAACCCTACAACGAAGAACGCCAGACTAATAAGGCAGAGTGGAATCGCCAAAGCTGCCGGCTTCCCTCCCTCTTTGGTGGCACCCGAACTAGTAATGGCTTGCCGAGAAGCCTACCAAATGGACACCAGAACAATCGTGGACAAGGAGGGGAACATCCTCGCCGACATGTCGCGAGAAGGAATTACCAAAACATTCCACATCCCCACATTCCCACATATCGAGGTCCCCACTTTGGAACAATGTCAGGTGGCGTGGGACGCCAATCCATTAAGGTGCAAGAAATCAATTAACCTCTAGTGGCTTAAGGAGAAATGGGGCAGCGCTACAAAGGTTCCCCAAGAGCTGTTCCGCAGTGACTTCCATGAAGACTATCACAACCTGGTGACCATGTTAAGCAGGGTCATGGGTCTCCCGGCAGCTGCCTACTTCCAAGAGTGGATGGCATACTACATCGAGCAGATCCTGCGAGGGAATGAGGACGTTAACACCAAAACCTCATTCGACTGGGAGGCATTATCAGCAACTGCTTCCATGAGCAGTTTGTAAATGTTAGGAAAAGATCCAAGTTTTACATGACCTCTTACCTGGTATACTCCCTGGCAGGTCAAAGACAATACATCGGGTTATTTGTGGCGCCAGATCAGGGGCATAAGCGAGGACTCAAGCTGTTTGACAAGTAACCCCAGCTCCAATACCGCCACTTCAAGAAGGAGTACTATCGGGTCAATGATGCCTTCACTGGCCATGTCATCAGATTGATCGTAGGAGACTTTGAGAGGAGAGTCTCCCATAGCATCAGGGCACTCCTAAAAGAGTATGCCTTCCTATATATCCAGTTCCCCAAGTTCACCTACATCTGTGCCCAAGGATTCACGGAACGGCTGAACAAGTTACCAAGGTACCCAAACGACATGATTATTCTCCTGGAGCTTTCCCGGCAGCTCCAACACATCCAGACAGTCTTTGGCAACAAGCACGTAGCAGGGATCCCCTATCCCATGACCCTCGGCCAGGGCCTGTATCGACTGCAGACATCCCAATGCACCGACAACTCTGAGAAAGAGCTCAAGGAGTACAATTTTCACTGGTACATGGCTCACCCATGAATGGACCCACATGGCCATGTCAGGAAGGCACTAGGGCCGGCCTATGCCCACCAATACCACATTGAAGATTTCTGGGCTGACTGCCAAGATTACAAGGAGGTCTACATGAGGCACTACATGCACATGACCGTGTAGTTCTTAAGGAGGGTGCAACTGTTCCAAGTGTCAGACTAGCTCGAGGAAGATGAGTCTACAATAGTGCACCCAAGGTACCCTGCGGTTGCCAACCTGCCTATACCATCGATCGACTGGGATGAGCAAGAGGTTGATGACCTGGATACCATCACCCAACTGATCATAACTTGCACTAAGGAGTGGGTTGACGGGCGGATCGCTCAACTAAAGCAACAAGGGGTGGTCCTATCATATGAGGTGCTCAAGAGCGAGCCAAGCGGCATGGAGGATGTTGCCACCACCACATTAGTTGGTGAGACTTCCAAGTCTCCCCCCGTCACCAGCTCTCAAAAGAGGAAAGAAACAGAGACCGCACAATCTGCGGACCCTAAGGAGCAAGCGAAGAAAGACACGAGAGGCTCATCTCCCAAGAGGCTCAAGCAGATAGTGACTACAACAGAAGTGCAGCCTCCCTTGCTCCTCCTTCCCTTGACTGGTACGCTGCCCGCCTCTCAGGCCGCAATCGCCTCATCTCCGCAGGTAGTGGACATTTATGTCCATCTTGCCTCTTCGCCCCCTACTGGGTCAATAATTAATGTCAACTCCTCTTCTAGCATGACCACTTCCCCTTCCTCTTCTGCTACCATGTCACCCATTACCTCCCTACCTCTGGCAACAATAGCATTGTCTGTTCCCCTTTCCACTGTACCTGAGGCTATTACATGGCACTTGCAGAGTCTTGCCCCCGAGCTCTCGTAGATCCTAATGGACCCCGCACTCCAAGCAGCCCTTGCCTAATCCCTCACAACCGCTCAGCCTTCACAACTGCCAATAGGGCCGCCAGCCATGGAGGCCATCGAAAGAATTGGAGGAGCGAGAATAGGAAGCCTCAAGGTCTATGGAGGAAGAGGCCGATGAATATCATGAGCACCCCGAGTACGAGCATCGAACCATCGACAAGGTGGCCTATGAGGAGGAAGAGATAGGCTCTTCCGAGAGCGGGGATGAGGAGGATGGCTCAGGTGCTAAGGAGATTATTCAAACATTTGATGAGGACATTGAGGAGGAGTCGGTTCAGCAGCCCAAAGATGTTAGGGAGGAGGCAGAAAAGTCACCGCGGGAAGAAGAGGGGCAGCCACCAGAGGAGCAGCCACTAAAGGATTTATCTAAGGCCGAGACCCGTGTTGTGAAGAGCCCTGAGGCCGAGGCTATTGAAGAAAAGAAAGAGGAGGAGGCGGCGAAAGAAGAAGATCCCACCCGGATATTGTCCACCAAGATACCCGTCAAGCGCCTCGTATTCATTCAAGACTCCGACGAAGAGGAGGAAGCTGCCAAGGAGAAGGAAGAGCCCTAAAAGGAAAAGGAGGCAGAAGTCTTGCCTCTAACTGAAAAGGGTGAGGGAAACCACGATGCACCGAAGGACAAATCTACTTTGCTCGATTGGTTGGAGAAACAGCTAGAGAAGACTACTCCTATGCTGAAGGACCTGAGGGCAAGATTGGAAGCCATCTTGGCTCGATCCCTGACCACAAAAAAGAAGGAGAAGAAGCCTAAGGTCCATTCTAAGATAACGATGGATGCTTCTGGCTCCCGAGCAACGTAAGTTGCCACGCCTACAGTTGGCCAGGAGGGCGTTAGCTACAATATCTCCACCATTGACCTAGGGACATCAACTAGAGAGCAGAAGGTCGAACATCTGGAGGAGTCGGTGGCCACGGTGGTGCACCTAATCAAGAAAGACAAGGTAACCAAGGACGAACTCAAGGCACGGGTTGCTACCCTAACTAATTACATCCAGCAATGGTCCTCGGTGGACGACCTACCCACCACCTCCACAGTAGCACTGTAGTTGCTCTCCAACAAGCAAATTGACAAGATGGAGAGGAGGAAGAACTTAGAGAAAACCACTAAGGATTGGTTCCAACAGGTCGTAAGCATCGAAAACTTGGGAATTAGCATGGCAGTGCAAATAGCCAACAAGTTCTTAGACCTGATCCAGTCCCTAGAAATCACTAAGGGACTATGCACCAAGTTCCCTACGATTTACGACTCCACCTTCCCCATAATTGAATCCATCCTTCAGATGCCTGAGGGCACATGGGAAGAGAAGCTAGAACTGAAGAAAGAGGATCATTGGCTGGTGGACGTATGGCACAGAGACCTTGTCAACAAGAAGGAAAGGATGGAGCAAATCCTAAGCAGAGTGGATCCCGATATAGAATGGATCAAGGAGATCTGGGCAGAATGCGCCGAGTATCTCAAGTTGATGACAGGCTATGATATGCCCACAGTGCAAATGGATGCCGAAAAGATCAAGCCATACTTTGAGGAAAAGATGAAGGACGGAACAGCCAGAGAAATAACAACAGAATTCTTGAGTTTTGCTGCCCGCGCCTTCGACCGATCAGAGCTATTCAGAGACCAAGGCTCGAAGTATGACGAGGATTAGAAGCGGCTGGAAGAGAACACTAAAGAATGTTGCTATCAGGCATTAAGATGCGAGATCCTTGAGATCAACAAGCTCCAGGCCGTCATCCTCAAGTATATAGAGCATGCAGCTTTCGAGGAGCAAGAAGACAGCTCAGCCAAGGAAGAAGACCTCCCTGAAGAGTAGCTATATCCAAGAAAATAGCAATTAGCTACAGGATGAAAGAGCAATAGTGTCATCCACTAGATGACGAAATAGGGAAGAGACAAAAAAATATTTTTAAATTATAAATCTATTTGGGGGTAGGTGAAGCCCTATTTTGTAATGAATCTTGGCCACACAATTGTAATGAATCTTGGCCATTCATTTAACTTTTGGAAAACTATAAATAAAGCACTCCCCTCATTTGCAAAAGTGAGAGTTGAGTTGTTGTAAAGGCATGCTACTTAAATTTATAAGAAATAACATTGACTTGGTGTATTTCTTTGATTTCTCTCATGTCATTTGATTCATTTCTCCAATTTCACATGTTTAGTTTAGATCTCTTTGCTGTTTAGTTAGCTGTTCATGTTATTTGGATAAATCTTAGGAATGTTGTTGGCTGACTGTGAAAATTCTTGCTTTGTTGATGATCCCTTATTCCATACTTTTTGCTGTTTGCTGAAGGTAGATAGCTGTGCAAAGTTAGCCTAGACTTAATTTGAAGTTGTTCCAAACATTCATTCTTGATTCATGCATGTATGTGGTGGATGAAGGATGAAATATCTACAGCCCTTAGAAGATAGCACAATTTCCATGATACTATGAAATCCTTGGTTAAGTGGGATATTGTTTTGAGAAATTTTCCATTATAAGAACTCCATAGTCACTATTCGCAGCAAGCTTTAGACTTAGGAACTTTTCTTTCCCTTCGCTCTTTTTCACTTTTTTAGAAATTGAACAATACCAAGGTTCATTGCACATTGTAAAGCTAAATCCAACAATTAAAATAGAGTTCAAGATTGTTGTTTGAACCTACAGCCAACTCATAATATCTTTTATCCCAATAACTCCTTTTCAAAGATCCAACTTTATGCTTTGCGTCTATAGTTTGTATTTTCTGTAAGACCGCCTTGTGATTCCAGCAAATCACATCAAACTACTAAGGTATCTAAGCACTGTCATGACCTGACATCCGAGAGACCTTGGGATAGTGTTCTGCAATTGATTGTGGGAGATTGTCTTTCAAGAGAGGTAGTGCGCCTACACACTTCTTGTGTTGTGAAGTGCATAAAAACACCATCAACAAAACTAGCACTAGAGGGAGGGCCATGGTGAAGATACAAAGTTGAAGGACAAAGCGAAGCTAGATCGAATTGGATCATTCTCCCCAGAAAGGTTTCAGAGAGTTCTACGATCAGCACCAAATAAGGGAGAATTTGAAGAATTGTAGCCTCCCACGAGGGTAAAGTGAGCACAAGGAAGTAGCTCCGCCTCTTCCTCTTCCTCCATTCCATCCACCTTTGTTTCACCCTCACCTTCATTTGGCTAGCCTTCATCCTCCACCCAACCATCCCAAACAGCATTTGCACGTCCTATCTCCGACAGCCAGGGGTTCGCTCCTCTCCCTGCCCTTTCAGCCCAAGGCATAGTCCAAGTAGCCATAGCTCAAGGGCAGCCCCACATTGTGGTTGTATTGCCAATACAGCCCCTAATCTCTGTTCTCCAACAACAAGTGTCACCTCCGCCTCCCCCCATGGCTTGGCTAGCGCATAACCCTTCGTTGATACATTTTGCGGTTTACAATGATATGCCCAAGAATCTGGAGGGCTTTTGTTTGAAGTTCCATCCATGCGACATGCAAAGAAAAGCTGAGGAGCATATCAAGATATTTGAAATGGTGATCACCGAAATGCAAGTGGACCACGAGGACGTTGCGTGTCGCCTCTTTCCACATTCATTGGGAGAAGAGGCCTTCTACTAGTACATTAATCTACCGAGGGGATCCATCACCTCATGGAACCTGATGAAGAATGCCTTTCTGTAGAAATACAAGATCCTTGTCAACCCCACAGACCTTTACCAATAGTTCATGTCCATCAGAAGGGAGGTCAACGAACCTATCGACTCCTTCAATGATCGCTTCCATCGGGCTCACATGCGACTTCAGGATCCATACATTCATAATGATGTGGTAGCTCTCCCTGTCTACTACGTAGCGCTGGACAACCTCACGTTAGCCTTGGTGAAAAGGATGCGCCCACCACCCGCTACCCTACTGGCCGCCTATGCGGAAGCTGTTGTCACTAGTGCGGACTTGGGGAAAAATATCTCCGACCCGTTGCCCTCTTTGGGGCCTATCACCCACCCAATGCAAATTGAGGGGCTTAATCAGGCGTTTGCTCATCAGACTCCTCTTATGAACCAGGTACCTCAATTTCCTATGGTGCCGCATCCGGGGTAGCCATTTAATTATGTGCCTCCCGCAACTTCCTATTTACAGCCCCAGCAGTAGTACAACTACTCCCAGATGGCTCCGCAACAGCAAGCGTATTCCCAACAGCCCCAGGCACCACTGTACTTGTCGGGACCAGAATTTCCTCCAGCCTATCAAAATCAGCCGGCAGCCCTGCCCGCTTTTCTCCAAAATCTGGCCCCGTCGCCTGGAGGTGCGACCGAGAAGGACAAACTAGAGGAACTAACAGAAATAATCAAGAAAATATCCACAGAGATGACACATCTAAAGAACCAGAATAACCAGTTGCAGGCCTCCCAACGCAATTTCCAGGCCAACCTTAATAGGGACAGTTGAGACAATAGAGACAACAGAGATAATCGGGAAGTAGGAACTTCCTCCGGGCAGAATTATGAGAGGGGGTAGAACGCCAATCAAAATACAAAAAGAAGACCCTCGAAGAGGCAGAATCATACATGGAACACCAGACCCAATAATGGCAGAGTCCCTACGCCATTCGATCAACTGGCAAGCAACAACAAAATGTCTAGCGGTGTGTATCTGGCTGAAGCGGCCTTGTCCGGCTAGTGTCAGCTTCACAAAACTAGTAGGCATTCTGAGCTGGATTGTCTCGAGTTCTAGACAGCTGCTGAAATCTTCCAGGTGGAGGTAAAAATCCAATCGACAATGCTAACTGCAGGGACATCGTCCCATATGAGCCCTACGATTCCTCTTGTCTGGTAGTCAATTAGGCGCCATTTTCGTGAGGGGACCGCAATGAGCCCAAAGTCGAGTCTACTCCTACTAAGGATGAGAGAGAGCAGAAGGTCAAATATCTGGAGGAGTCGATGGCCATGGTGGTGCACCTAATCAAGCAGGACAAGGTCACCAAGGATGAACTCAAGGCGCAGGTTGCTACCCTAACTGATTACATCCAGCAATGGTCCTCGGTGGACGACCTGCCCACCACCTCCACAGTAGCACCGCAGTTGCTCTCCAAGGAGAAAATTGACAAGATGAAGAGGAGGAAGAACTTAGAGAAAACCACTAAGAATTGGTTCCAACAGGTCATAAGCGTCAGAAATTTGGGAATCAGCATGGCTGTGCAGATAGCCAACAAGTTCTTAGACCTGATCTAGTCCATAGAAAGCACTAAGGGACCTTGCACCAAGTTCCCTGCGATTTATGACTCCACCTTCCCCATAATTGAAGCCATCCTTCAGATGCCTGAGGGCACATGCGAAGAGAAGCTAGAACTGAAGAAAGATGATCATTGGTTGGTGGACATATGGCACAGAGACCTTGTCAATCGGAAGGAAAGGATGGAGCAAATCCTGAGCAGAGTGGATCTCGATATGGAATGGATCAAGGAGATCCGGGCAGAATGCGTCGATTATCTCAAGTTGATGACGGGCTATGATATGCCCATAGTGCAAATGGATGCAGAAAAGATCAAGCCATACTTTGAAGAAAAGATGGATGGAACAGTCGGAGAAATAACAATAGAATTCCTGAGTTTTGCCGCCCGTGCCTTCGACCGATCAGAGCTATTTAGAGACCAAGGCTCGAAGTATGACGAGGATTGGAAGCGGCTAGAAGAGAATGCCAAACAATGGAGCTATCAGGAGTTAAGATGCGAGATCCTTGAGATCGACAAGCTCCAGGCTGTCATCCTCAAGTATATAGAGCATGCAGCTTTCGCGGAGCAAGAAAACAGCCCAGCCAAGGAAGAAGACCTCCCTGAAGAGTAGCTACAGCCAAGAAAACAACAATTAGCTACAGGACGAAAGAGAAATAGTGTCATCCACTAGATGATGAAACAGGGAAGAGACAAAAAATGTTTTTAAATTGTAAATCTATTTGGGGGTAGGTGAAACCCTATTTTGTAATGAATCTTGGCCACACAATTGTAATGAATCTTGGCCATTCATTTAACTTTTGGAAAACTATAAATAGAGCACTCCCCTCATTTGCAAAAGTGAGAGTTGAGTTGTTGTAAAGGCATGCTGCTAAAATTTATAAGAAATAACATTGACTTGGTGTATTTCCTTGATTTCTCTCATGTCATTTTATTCATTTCTCCAATTTCACATGTTTAGTTTAGATCTCTTTGCTGTTTAGTTAGCTGTTCATGTTATCTAGATAAATTTTAGGAATGCTGTTGGCAGACTGTGAAAATTCCTGCTTTGTTGATGATCCCTTAGTCCATACTTTTTGCTATTTACTGAAGGTAGATAGCTGTGTAAAGTTAGCCTAGACTTAATTTGAAGCTATTCCAAACATTCATTCTTGATTGATGCATGTATGTGGTGGATGAAGGATGAAATATCTACAGCCCTTAGAAGATAGCACAATTTCTATGATACTATGAAATCCATGGTTAAGTGGGATATTTTTTTGAGGAATTGTCCATTATAGGAACTCCATAGTCACTATTCGCAGCAAGCTTTAGAATTAGGAACTTTTCTTTCCCTTCGCTCTTTTTCACTTTTTTAGAAATTGAACAATACCAAGGTTCATTGCACATTGTAAAGCCAAATCCAACAATTAAAATGGAGTTCAAGATTGCTGTTTGAACCTACAGCCAACTCATAATACCTTTTATCCAATAACTCCTTTTTGAAGATCCAACTTTATGCTTTGTGTGTATAGTTTGTATTTTCTATTAGACCGCCTTGTGATTCAGGCAAATCACATCAAACTACTGAGGTATCTAAGCACAGTCATTACCTGACATCCGAGAGACCTTGGGATAGTGTTCTGCAATCGATTGTGGGAGATTGTCTTTCAAGAGAGGCAGTGTGCCTATGCATTGCCTGTGTTGAGAAGTGCATAAAAACACCATCAATAGTACTAATGGATTATTACATTCATTTAATTTAAAATTTTAATTATTATGGGTTATTAAAAAATAGGTTTTATAATGTTCAAATATTATTATTAAAGTTTAGGGTGATAATAAGATAACTTTTTGACACATATTCTTCATACTATCAAAATTTTAGTTTTATTTTTATGAAATTGTTATGTTAGAATTAATGTCAATTTGGATCAAGTTCTATTTTTTACTAATAACTAACTTATAATTTTATCTAGAACAAAATTCAATATTTATTGATAAACACCTCAAGATTGATATCTCTTGGAGTTCTTTAAATAGATTTATTTAAGATATGTATACTAATTTTATTCCCCTTAGAGGCTATATTAAAATACAAAAAGTATTGATAAATTTAAAGTAAATTTATAATAAGCCTATATTTACATTAACCATTTAAAAGAAATATTACATCTTATCATCTTGATTGACAACTTACATTACTCTAATAATTTAAAAAAATTAAACATTTTTCTCAACTTCTTTTTTTTAAACTTATGTTAATAGATTACAAAAGTCTATCTTTAGTTTTGACTATGGAATGGCTTACCAAGTTTTACATTCTAGCTTTGGATTTAGTGATTAAATTTAATAAAAAAATTTAGACTTGAACACCACATGTTTGGATGTTTAAAAATTATAGTAACTTCAAACTTATCCATCAAATTGAATAGACTTTTCAAATTTCAATCTTAAGAATTCATGGAGTTCTTTAAATAAATGTATTGAAGATATGTATGCTAGTTGTATTCCCCTTCAAAGGAATATTAAAAAAGAATTAAAAAATTATGCATGAATTTATAAATTACTCAATTAAGTAGATTTATAATAAATTTATATATAGCTTAATAATTTAAAAGGATCCTTGTTCCTCTTTTACCTTGGATTATTTCTAGTGATTTCAATGTCACTATTGAGTTAGATGAGAAGAAGGGTGGTACTGCGAGGTTGGAACCCTTGACTTTTCTTCTTCATGATAATATTTTTGCCTTGAATCTTGTTGGCATCATTCCTCAGAATGGTCAATTTACTTAGAGTAATAGGAGGGTGGGCGAGAATTGTATTGCTTTGAGACTTGACCATTTCTTGGCTTATTGTTTTTGGATTGGAGGATCCTATTCTACTAGTTCTGAGATTTTGGATTGTAGGGGCTTGGATCACTATACTATTAAATTATCTACTACTTTGCCTCATGCTCCTTGGTCCCCATCTTTCAAGTAGCAGCCTATATGTGGTTAAGGGATCCTTCTTTGTAGGAGTATGTTGCTAAATGGTGGTGGATGGGGAGACTTTCTCATGGCTCTGTGATGTATTCTTTTTCTAAAATGTTGTAATGTGTGAAGTATAAACTAAAATGGTGGAACAGACAATCTTTGGGAAATAGTTGTGTGAAGAAATATATTGTAAATAAAAAGCTCATGTTAAGTGGTTACAAGAGGGGGGAAAAACACTACTTTCTTCTTCAATTCGGTGAAAGCCAAGAGACATGGTAATTCTATTTTGATTTTGGTGAATGATAGGGGTGAACAGTTATATTCTTGGCATGATATTTCTAGAGAAGCTTCACAATTCTTTGCTTCCTTATTTAGTGAGGATTCACAAAATGTTTTGGTAGAAGAAACCCATATTTTTTCTTGTATTCCTTCCTTGGTTACTAGGGAGATGAATGAGCATCTATTGGGTTGCATTTCACTAGATGAATTAGATGCTTATTTTTTTCAAATGAAGAAAGGGAAAGCCTTGGTTCCATATAGCTTTCCAATTGAATTCTTTCAAAAAATTTGGGATATCATTAGGTTGGACTTATTGGAGGTGATTCATGAGTCTCAAAGGAATAAGTAGATGTTTCTTGGGCTTTGAACTCTTCTTTCCTTGCACTCATTCCCAAATGTGAGGGGCAGATTGGCTAAGTCAATTTAGGTATATTTCCCTTTGCAATGTGGTTTATAAAATCATTTCGAAGTTGATAGTTGAAAGGTTGAAGTGATGGCTCAGATGGATTATCTCTAACGAATAGAGTGGCTTTGTGGTGGATTAGTAGGTTTTGGATGGACTGGTGATTGCTACTGAAACTATTCATTCCATGGCTTCCTCCAAAAGAAAAGGTTATGCTCATCAAGCTAGATATGGTAAAGGATCATGATAGAGTTAAGTGGACCTTCTTGCATAAATTTCTTATTGCATTTGGTTTTGTCAAGGAATGGGCCTATTGGGTTGTGTGTTATGTCACCTCCACATCCTTTTTAGTGCCGATAAATGGTGAGCCTTCTTCTCTTTTTGGTGCTTCTAGAGGCCTTCATTAAGGGGATCCTCTTTCTCCTTATTTATTTTTTATTCTTGCTAAAGGATTGGGAAGATTGTTGAAGCATAATGTGTTGTTGGGTATTCTTTAGAGTTGGGGGTGGGGGAATGGTTTCCTCCTTAATCACATTTGCAATTTGTGGATGATACTACTTTGATGGGTGTGGCTAAGGTTAGAAAATCCACTAATTTTTTCAAGGCCTTGGATACTTATCTAGTCTCTTCTAGTCAAAGGATTAATAAAGATAATATTTCCATTTTCTTCTTCAATACTCTACAACCTATTCAACAAAGGATTGCTCATATGTTGAGGTTTTAGATTGGATCTCTCCCTTTTACCTACCTTGGAATTCCTATTTCTTCTAGTATTTTTTCTAGGGGATCTTGGTAGAATGTTTCAGATGAGTTTTGTGTGAAGGTTAACATTGGACTCATAGATGGCTATCCTTTGTTGGGCATGTTTAGCTACTTAAATCTATGGTGCAGGCTCTTCCAATACATAAGTGTATGTTCCAGGTGGATCTGGTTGGGTTTAGGATTTGAATTCCTTGGCTAGAAAATTCTTATGGGGTCATTGTTTGCCTTCTTCTAAGTGGAGCCTTGTGAAGTGGGATATTATGTGTAGTCTGAAGCAATTTGGGGGTCTCGGTCTGCGGCTATCATCTCTTTTCAAGTTTGCATTGGCTAAATAGATTTATTGGAGGCGTTGTTTAGAATAGGATCATATCTAGCCTAAGATATTATCTCACAAGTACCTTTAGGGGGTTCCAAAGGAGGATATTCCCCGCTACCCTTTGGTAGGAAAGGTTCTATGATTTGGGGTACATTTAAGAAAGGGGTTGTGTTGATCAAGGAAGGATTGTTCTAGATATCTAATAAGGGGGTTAAGGCTCTCTTTTGGTTTGATTATTGGGATAACTTTACCATGATTTTGCATCATTATCTTAATTTGTTGAATCTTTTCCAAAGTTTGTTAGGCTGGTTGCTCAAGGGTGATTCATTTTAAGTTTTCTTATCCCTATGGGTAGACAGAGGTGGCTACGTGAAAGGATTCTTGTGAGTGACATGTTATTTTCTCGGAGGAGGACTATGTTGAACTTCATAATATTTTGGTTGGTAGACAATGCACCTCTCTTTGGGATAAGTATATTCTTACTTGGAGTTTGGATCCTAAGGGTGGTTTCACTGTGGCTAGTGAGTAACAAGTGTTGATGACTCCTAAGTTTGGAGGGGTGGAGGTTCCTTTGCGGAAAAATATGTGGAATAAGTTCTCTTGGAAAAAGTGTAATTATTTTTTTTGGACTCTAGCTTGGAATAGATTTTTAACTTGGGACAATCTTCAAAAGTGGGGATTCTAGGGCCCCTCCATTTGCATTTTGTGTAGTTGTAATGACGAGGATTCTACCCACTTGGTTTTCCATGTTGTTATTTCTCTATGTTGCTTTGGCATTTTTGGTGGGATGGTTGGAAACATCCTTGTGTTCATGCTTCTCCCCTTGTTGATTTATAGAGAAGTATGGGAAGGCCTCCTTCTCAAGCTTCTTTCCTCTAGATTTTTTGGTACATTGGGCCTACCTTCATTCTTTGGAAAATTTGGCAAGAAAGGAATTGTAGGATTTTTTTCATGGGAATAGGCTAATTGTTCAATAGGTTTGGCATAGAATTTTTGGTATGATCTTTCAGATGGTGGAAGCTAAATGTGAAGTGGTGTATCCTTTGGAAAGGAGTGGTGTTGATATTGTGAATAAAATTGGCTTACAAGGTTATACTTCAAGCTCTACTTATGTTATAAGAGGTAGGTGGGATAAAAAGAAGGTTCAAAAGGTTGGTAGATGACTACCTCCTCTGGTGGATACTTTGAAGATAAATACTAATGGTTCCTCCAAGAGTAATATTAGGCCTGTTAGGATTGGTGGAATTAGACAAGATTGTTCTGGCTTAGTTATTTTCTTCTTCTCCTTTCATAAATGGAAACATTATGAAAAATTTATGGAGCGGTTGGTGATTCTTAGGGCTTCTGAGTGTGCTTATGCTAGGGAATGGAATAATATTAGATGTGAATCAGACTCATAGTTTTTTTATTTTAATTTGTTGAATGAGAGAAACTAGACTGATGTTAATTTGCATCTTTCTCTAGTTGTTCATCAAATTCCTCGGATGCTCTCTATGTTGGAGGTGGTGTATTTCACTCACACCTCACATGAATAGAATAGGGCTGCTAATTTTTTAGCCAAGTGGGCTTTAGAGTAGGATGAGTATCAGAAGATCGAGGACTAGGGGTAATTATCCTCTGATTATAGTAATGAATTAGAGAGGGTCATTTCTGATGAGTTGGTTGATTGAGGTGTTTTTGGTTGTGAGGGTGGTGGTTTTGTTTGGGTTGAGTTTTCATGAGGTTTCTTTTCTTGGGTTCCTACTGGATCATTGATCTCTTTGTATTGTTTACTTCTTTCTTTCAATAAATTTTTTACCACTTTTACTTTTATTTTTTAAAACTAATCTTACATTAAATATGAATTGATAAATAAAAAGGATATATATGGTTTTTAGCTCTTTCAAACTAATATGATAATTTGAAATCATTATTAATTACTTTATTATAATTGATGATAAAAAAGAGCAACCATATATGTAGTCGAGGATTTATGAAATGCCTCTACCATTTTTTGCATTGAAGGTTCCTCTTCCTTGATTGTTTGAGGTGGTGTCTTCTTCTTTAACATTTTCTATTCTTTTTGGTCCAATGAGGAAGAACTTCAATATTTAGTGCACTCATATTCTTCAATTCCTTTTTGATAATCTTCTATATTTCCACATGTGCAGAACAAAAAGCTCGATTTTCGGTGAAAAACCTACATTCACAAGAAATAAAAAAATAAATATACTAATAAAATTAATTTTATTTTAAATTATACTTTTTGAGAACCTTATAATAAGGACAACATACTTACAAAAAATTAATTTTAAATGAATTCATTTGATCCCCCAAAAGGTAAATCAAAAGTGGTTTCTTATCAACATTTTGATAGGTGTAAAGGAGACTCCATTATAGGTATGGTTTAAAACTAGTGGGGTTCTGTCCAAGCGTGTTTGATATAAGGTAGTTTGATCAAACCCTCTTCAATTGGAATACTTTAAATGGAACTTTTTAAGGTTTAAATCATTATATTAAAAAAATAGAATCTCCGAGAAATTGTAAACTAGCTTTGTGGGATCACCCTTTTCAGCAATTTTTTAATCATTAAAATATTACTTTTTCCATCATTTGTATAGCTCTAGGAATCAAATAATTTACTTTGTAGTTTTAAGAATATGTGATTAGTTGGTGTCAATATGATGTGATCATTTTTCATCCTCATTAATGGACTAGTGGTATGATTTTTTGAGTGATTTATTTTCATTGTGCATAACTTTTGATCATCTATCTAGTGGTATGATTTTTTTATAGTATGATGTATTAATTATCAAATAATAAATGCAATATGCAAACTACCATAAAATGAATCAAGCACAATTGATAAGCAATAAACTATCATAAAATGTGTGTTCCTTAGGGAGAAAATTTTGTACTTACACTAAATTATAAAGTGTAATGGGTGTTTTTGCAGTGCCTTGATTTTTTATCATAACAATGGATCCTTTTGATTCTCTCCTCATGTGTGTGTGACTTGATGCACACCTTTATTTAATTTCTTATACCTCTTTTTGGACCTAATAATGGATCTACATTATTGTGCACAATTTTGTGCTCAATCTCAATTGATATACTAATAAATCTTCCTCATCAGTATTAGGGGGAATTACCATAGTGTTATGAAAATGATTCCTTAGTTTCAATGGAGAAGTGAATAAACCTTCTATTTTTGGGAGGTAATGTAGACCTACTATTCTATCTCTCCAATGGGGGGATTATTTCATTAGATCATATTTTGACATGATATTCTAGTATTTATGTAGAGCATTGTGATACATATCTGACTAGTGTACTATAGGTCAATGATTACATTTTTTAACTTTTACTCCAATTTATCATAGTACTATTTATGTCTTCAACTTCATAGATTTTGATTATCTTTGTGTTATCTATCTATTCATGGTTGAGTAGTGATCTATATATTCAATTTTTTAGTTTTCGTATATCTTATCTTGATCTAATTTTTCTAGAGGCTCACTTATTTTAGGAGAAACTAGTTCATTTTTTTGGAAAAAATTTAGAGCTCCGACATGCTTCAATATTTTTGCATCATCACATTCTTGTATTAATGAGACATATTTTCAAGAGGTCTTATCATTATCTTCCACTCTTTTGGAGAGGAGTTTTTCCGCATTATGTTTTCTCGTTTGTCTCCACTTGTGAGAGATCATTATTATGTATGAGCACCTTATCAACCCTTTTTGTTGGAATGCCTTTTTTTAGTGTTTATCGTACTCCATATCACTTAAGAGTTATTGTTAGTGTCAAAGAATATTATCAAACTATTTAACTTTTAACCTACTTATTAGGGTGCTATTCACACTACAGTTAAGCTCACTTAGAGGTTATATAGACTTTTTCTAACCTCATGGTTATATAGATTTTTTCTCACCTCATGCAGACTCACCAAGTGTGTCAACACTTATTCCTACAATCATTTCATACTTGGAGGGGTAGTCAAATTTTGAATCCTACCTTCTCAACTCTTCATCCTTGCCTTTATAAGAAAGGGTTCTTTGTAAATTTTAAATTACATCACTTGCTTATGATATTTTATCATTTTTCATATTCTCATTTGTGGATTGTTTTGCGTTTACAAGTAGATCTTGGTTTCTCAAACACAAAGTGGGAATAATTTTAGTAATTTAAAGCCTTGAGTTTTCATAGATGGTATTTTGAGCGTACTTCAAAAAAATTTATTAGAGGGTAATTGATTTTGGAAGGATATTGTTCTTGCATATAGCACTTTCCAATACAGTTCCCTTTAGCTTGCACATAGAATTAATCCATTTTTAACATTTATATTGGGATAGGAAGAGAAGAAATTACTTATCAGTGAATTTTTAATTATAGAAACCATTTTATTTGTAACCAATATTGAAATGTTAATCCTCACTCCCACCTCTAATTGAAAGACTTTTGAAGAATCTCCAAATGTAAAATAACCATGTTGTGCCAAATTTCTTACAACCTTGTTAGCTTAGTTAGATTTTTTGGGTTTTGAGAGGTGATGGGAGACTCTCCCATAAGTAATCTTAATGGAAATAGATGCTTTAGAAGGCTCCCCAATTGCTATCCCAAATATTGTGGTTCTCCCTTAGCATTAAATTTAATCTATTAATATTTCATTCTCCTGTTTATCATGCACATGCTCCTTCACTAAGATTTGTTTCTTATTAAATGTATTGATACCATGGATACTTATAGAATGTATATGTTGAAAGAGATATACATTATAAATATTTTAATCTCTCCATAAAGTTTATGTCTTTGAATTATTATTTTAAGGTCATGAAAAGTTATATTTATGGTTGATTATGATTTTAATTTATAAGGAAGGAACAAAGGGTGTTTAAAATAGAGTGTGAATTGTGTCTTTTGTTTTCAATTGTAAGAAACTATTTTAGTGATGTATTCAAAGTTATGATGTATATGATTTTAACATTATAAAAATGTAGATCTCTATACATAACTTATTTATTTTGAATAACTTATATCTTTACGCTAATATTTAAAAAGAGTAGTATTCGGTATCTTTATTAAATAAGATAAAATAATATATAAAATTTATTATTAGTACTAATGGATTATTACATTCATTTAATTTAAAATTTTAATTATTATGGGTTATTAAAAAATAGGTTTTATAATGTTCAAATATTATTATTAAAGTTTAGGGTGATAATAAGATAACTTTTTGACACATATTCTTCATACTATCAAAATTTTAGTTTTATTTTTATGAAATTGTTATATTAGAATTAATGTCAATTTGGATCAACTTCTATTTTTTACTAATAACTAACTTATAATTTTATCTAGAACAAAATTCAATATTTATTGATAAACACCTCAAGATTGATATCTCTTGGAGTTCTTTAACTAGATTTATTTAAGATATGTATACTAATTTTATTCCCCTTAGAGGCTATATTAAAATACAAAAAATATTGATAAATTTAAAGTAAATTTATAATAAGCCTATATTTACATTAACCATTTAAAAGAAATATTACATCTTATCATCTTGATTGACAACTTACATTACTCTAACAATTTAAAAAAATTAAACATTTTTCTCAACTTTTTTTTTTTTAAAATTATGTTAATAGATTACAAAAGTCTATCTTTAGTTTTGACTATGGAATGGCTTACCAAGTTTTACATTCTAGCTTTGGA
Source organism: Sequoia sempervirens (assembly GCA_007258455.2). Lineage (NCBI taxonomy): Eukaryota > Viridiplantae > Streptophyta > Pinopsida > Cupressales > Cupressaceae > Sequoia > Sequoia sempervirens. Next base: position 192,652 of record VDFB02257786.1, on the reverse strand, counting down.
TTTAGTTATTAAATTTAATAAACAAATTTAGACTTGAACACCACATGTTTGGATGTTTAAAAATTACAGTAACTTCAAACTTATCCATCAAATTGAATAGACTTTTCAAATTTCAATCTTAAGAATTCATGGAGTTCTTTAAATAAATGTATTGAAGATATGTATGCTAGTTGTATTCCCCTTCAAAGGAATATTAAAAATGAATTAAAAAATTATGCATGAATTTATAAATTACTTAATTAAGTAGATTTATAATAAATTTATATATAGATTAATCATTTAAAAGAAGCACCATATCTTATCATCTTGATTGACAACTTAGGTTACTTTAATAACTTAAGAAAAATTCTTTCTTAAATTCTTTTTAAATTAAATTATGTAAATAGATTACAAAATCCTATCCTTAATTTCGACTTTCCAATGTCTAACCAACTTTCACATGCTAACTTTGAATTTAGTAGATGACTTGTAATTTTAACATTGCACGTTTACATATTTAAAAGTAATAAGAACCTAAAATTTATCTATCAAATTTAATATACTTTTCAAATTTCAGTTTTAAAAATTCTTTAATTCAACCTTAGAATTTCAAAAACTTTGTTGCTTGTAACTTTGTATTTCACATGCTAACTTTGAATTTAGTAGATGACTTGTAATTTTAACATATTTAAAAGTAACAAGAACCTAAAATTTATCTATTTAAAAATTGTTTAATTCAACCTTAGAATTTCAAAAACTTTGTTACTTGTAACTTTGTACTTACAAACTACTTCTTGAAAGATTATATTTTTAGGTTTCATTCAATTCCCTATCCATAGCTTTTGTTATTTGTTCAATATACAAAGAATATTTAGGTCCTTTTTCTCTCAATCCGCACCTCTTTGGAAAGCTGTCGATTAAACCAAGCTAATTTATTTGCGCCATACCTCGTAACTCATTTAGTTTCTGTTATTTGGTTACACGGTGTAGAACTCTTCCCTTCCGCCGAACTCGTTTTCCTCCTCCCTAAAATTCATCCACCCTGCCCTTCCTCTACCCAATCAAAATTGAAATTCATTTACTAGTTTTTCTCCGACTCCCTCGCATTCTGCTTATTTATACCACCCATCTCCATTTGTCTACCATCGGCTTTGGATTTACATGAGATACTCGGTTGGGTAACCTCTCTAGGTTTTCAAAGTAGCTTCAGTTTTTTCAAGTTTAGGTTCCGGAGAAGACCATGGATCGCGGATCTGCTCAAGGTAAACGAACTGGGTCCTCCTGATTTTTTCAAACGAATTGGGTTGTTCACGTTTTGTGAGAAATTCTAGACTTTCCGCTCGCTATGATGCTGTTCGTTGTCGTAGAATAATTCTATTATTTTATATGCTTCAGGTTCAAGGCTTATCAGATCTTCCAGTGTTGTGGAGGGAGGAAGCGTTTCCAGTAGATGGAGGGCGACTGACGATCAAAAGCGAATATTGGACCAAATATTCATGAGCGGAACAAGAAATCCTTCGGTGGAACAGATAAACCGTATTACAAGCCAGCTGCAGCGCTATGGCAGAGTAGAAGGCAAGAACATTTTCTACTGGTACAAAATAAGCAGGATTGATTACAAGCCCGTGGAGATTATTATGAGTTTGCTGTTTACATTGTTTTTTTGACTAACCTGAAAAATGCATATTTCAGCCAGGAAATGGCCTTCAGTATTTAAGTCGCCAAAATGGACTTCTTTTTTTCGTTCCAAGAGGTCATCTGACAAGAGCTCTGTACAAGTATGAAAGCTTGTTTAAATTTTCTGGTTTGTCTTTCAAACTATACGTTTTCTAAATAAGATTGTGGCAGATTTCTGAACAATATGTATTGATATGCAGGAAGAAGAAGTGAATAGCGGAACCCGCAGGAATTCAAATGCATGCAGCAATGTTTTGGTTTAAAATTTTCAGTGTTGTCTGAATAAAGACATTCTAAATAAGAAAACGTACTATGCTCTGTATTGCTGTGATTCTGTAGTACTCGCGTAGATTTATTATATGACATTTCCAGTGATGAATCAATTCAGTTTTCCAAATATGAATCTTCTGAATGTTCGGGTTTTCTTTGAGAATGGTTATGGGATATTGGAATGTAATTGTAGATTTTAAAATTTGTTTAAAAGGAATTAGTTTCGACCAGGGTAAAATTTATTCATTTAGCTTTCCGATGAAAACATAATATTAAAGAAGGTACAGAAAAGAATAACTAAATACGGCAATGAAACAACAATTTAGGTTGAAGCAACAAAGTTAAAGCTTCACCGATAAATACATCCTATCTTCGTTCATGAAACGGCTGGGAAGCCTATGTAAAACTAGTTTCAACATAAAATTCAAACCGAGTATGTTGAATATGTTTTTGTTAATTAAACGAGATTTGTGAAAGGGTTCTAATTCAACTACAAAGTAGTTGGCAAACAACACTTAGAAATCTGTTTTGATTTAAAGTAAACACTTGGAAATCTATTAATAACAAACAGGTGAAATCTTTTAATAGCATTAATATAAATCATCTTTTTCTTCCTTTACACTAAATGACTGTATTTAATAATATTTAATTATTATGAACATATTAGTGATATCTTTAAGAAACCCCCTTTCAAAAAAGATATAAAATCTTAACGAATCTTTTTTTTTTTTTGAAAAAATATTAATTTCTATCGGTGAATCTTTTCTTTTTTTTGAGAAAAATATTAATTTTATTGACTAATTTTCTTACATCACTAAAATTTTATAGAAAATATTGGTCAGTCTTGAAAATAAATAGAAAAATTCATTAATTATGATGGAAAATCCTTCCAATCTAAAAACTAATTCTTGTGGAAAAGTAGGAGCCTAAGGGTGGAAACTATCGACGCGTTTAAAGGGTAGACTATAATATTTACTTACCACAATTGATTTAAAATATAATCTATAATGGCCCTCATATTCTCTGAGGTAATGCTTATGGAGTATGAAATTCATTTTTGATTGTTGATCTAACAACCCTCGAATTTTATGAGGTAAAATGTACCCTCGATCTATAATGCTCATGCAACCCAAAATTGCTTTTGGATCATGATCTTAGGTGATCATGACCCAAAAACGATTTCATGCCCTTTGAGCATTACAGATTGTGGGTACATTTTACCTCAAAAAATACAAGAAGGATCATTAGATTATATTATCAATCAATGGTGGAAACTATAGATTGGTAATATGGCCCTAAAGAAACTAATCATTATGGTATAATGTTGGCAAATTAATATAGATTTCTACTATAACTTATAAAATTTAGGCAAATATGATCAAATCATGTATCAAATGTTGTGGCGAATATTAGAGTCAAAAGTTTTAATAAAATAAATTCTTTGACGAGTTAAAAAAGACTAATAAAATTTTGTAAAAATGTGGCGATTCAAGTCATGTTACAACTCGAACTATTAGCCAGTTTTGGATTCCCGAATTTTAAATATTAGCCAATTGGAAAATATCAACCACTAAAAAATTGTTGGAACATATCTTTTAAACACATTAATATAGACAATTGGTAGTGTAAAATGTAAATATGTAATACCACCTTCAATAGAAATTCTAATGGGATTTGAATCTTGATGACAAAAGCAACAACACCACAAATTAGCCATCACACTATGTCACTATCTACACAATATTTTATGTTTTTGTGTCAAGTTATATGTTTCTCTTTAATATTTGAAACTTTGATAAATATATTTATTATATTAATTTAATATTTTAAATACAACATTAAATAAGTAAAAATTAAGCTTACAAGACTTGGGTTAAAGATCTCATCAATGGCATGTTGTGGGAGTGTGTTTTCCCACAGTGTGTAACTGGGTCACAGCTAGATGCCTTTCATTCTTGATGAGGTTTTATTAGAATAGTTTATCCTCTAATGATTCAGGGATGTATAGTTTTTCTTCAGTGGGTGGACCTTGGATCCCAAAGATTAATGGATTCCTTGAACAAAGTAAAGAGAGGCCAGTGTCGGTAATTCAGCCCAAATCAATTGCAAAGGATATAGAGAGTTTTTTGAAACATGCCTTGATTTGCAAATTTATGGGAATGTAGGTTTTGCTCCAATTTTTGGAGAAATGGACTCATATGAATTGGTCTCCCAAGGGTGAAATGGAAGAAATGTTGTTGGATAATAGTTATTTCATGGAGGTTTTTCATTGCATGGCTAATCACAACAGATTATTTGAGGGTGGACCTTACTTCCAAAATCAAGTTGGTCTATTTATTAAACCCTGGCATGCTAGCTTTAATACCTTAGAGGAGCTTCCAAATTGATTGTTGGTTTGGGTGCATCTTCCCTGCTTTCCAATGGAGTTTTGGTGTAGTGACATATTTCACATGGTTGTTTTGACCCTTGGGAAACTAGTGGGCCCTTCTCAGCAAACAAATAATAGAAGGGTTATGAATTTTGCTTGCATCTATGTTGAAATCGATTTGAGTCACCCTATTCCAAATTCTATTAAATTTTGTGCAGGGTTGTATTCTTGGGTGCAACAACTTGATTGCGATACTTTTCATTTTTGATATTTTGGATGATCTTAATTAACAAGAGGTCATACTAGGTCTATTGGCTTTGGATCAAGGTGCCATGGAAGTGGTTCAAGAGGGATTTATTCTAGATAAAATTCATAATTCATAGGAGGATGGTGCTTTGCAATTGGATATTGATCTTAGTATGGTGGTTTCAGGGAAGCTTGAGACTCTTGCTAATGTACATATTGTTGGGGAGGAAATTTCTTAGCCACTGGTGAAAGAAGCATCTGATTCAGTAAAAGGAAACAAGGATTCTCCTTCTATAGGACTTCTTTAGAGAGATAAAAGAAAAGGGGTTGTTGAGAAGACCTCCAAGGTGGGGAGAAAGAAGGACTTAGAGAAAATAAAGATGATGGGGGAGACTTTGGTCGAGTCAGGATTTGTTAAGACTCTCGACTCTCATTTTTCTAACCCTCTGAAATGATCATTCTCTCATGGAATGTAAGGGGCTTGAACAGTGGCCTTTGACAAAAGTTTGTTAGTGATTTGGTGAGAATTCACTCTCCTGATGCTCTTTTTATTTAGAAGAGTAAGTTTTCTATTGAGAGTAAGTTTGGTTTGGTACCGAAGCTATGTAGTTAGGGTGAATGTCAATGTATTAGGGCTCATGGTAATGTTGGGGTTGTGGCTTTCTTATGGAACCCTTTGAATATTCATCCTCTTTGGTGAATGTCCTCGAATTTATCTATCTTTACAGTCACTTCAAGTTTGGAGATTGGAGAAAATATTCTTTTACCAAACATCTATGCACCTACTTATTTTCCTAGTAAGCAATATTTTTGGTCTCATATCAATTTTATTTGGAGCCTTGTTCCTATTTTACCTTGGATTATTTCTAGTGATTTCAATGTCACTATTGAGTTAGATGAGAAGAAGGGTGGTACTGCGAGGTTGGAACCCTTGAATTTCCTTCTTCATGATAATATTTTTTTTGCCTTGAATCTTGTTAGCATCAGTCCTCAGAATGGTCAATTTACTTAGAGTAATAGGAGGGTGGGGGAGAATTGTATTGCTGAGAGACTTGACCATTTCTTGGTTTCTTGTTTTTGGATTGGAGGATCCTATTCTACTAGTTCTCAGATTTTGGATTGGAGGGGCTTGGATCACTAGCCTATTAAATTATCTACTACTTTTCCTCATGCTCCTTGGTCCCCATCTTTCAAGTAGTAGCCTATATGTGGTTAAGGGATCCTTCTTTGTATGAGTATGTTGCTAAATGGTGGTGGATGGGGAGACTTTCTCATGGCTCTGTGATGTATTATTTTTCTAAAATGTTGTAATGTGTGAAGTATAAAACTAAAATGGTGGAACATACAATCTTTGGGAAATATTTTTCATGCTAATATTGCTACTCAAGCTAACTTGGACATTATTACCTGGGAGATAAGGGAGTTAGGTCTTTCAAAAAATTTACTCAGGGAAGAGGCAAAGGCTTTGAAAGCTCTAGAAGAGTGTGAGTTGTGTGAAGAAATATATTGTAAATAAAAATCTCATGTTAAGTGGGTACAAGAATGGGGAAAAACACTACTTTATTCTTTAATTCGGTGAAAGCCAATAGACATGGTAATTCTATTTTTATTTTGGTGAATGATATGGGTGAACAGTTATATTCTTGGCATGATATTTCTAAAGAAGCTTCACAATTCTTTGCTTCCTTATTTAGTGAGGATTCACAAAATGTTTTGGTAGAAGAAACCCATGTTTTTTCTTGTATTCCTTCCTTGGTTACTAGGGAGATGAATGAGCATCTATTGGGTTGCATTTCCCTAGATGAATTGGATGTTTATTTTTTTGAAATGAAGAAAGGGAAAGCCTTGGTTCCATATAGCTTTCCAATTGAATTCTTTCAAAAAATTTGGGATATCATTAGGTTGGACTTATTGGAGGTGATTCACGAGTCTCAAAGGAATAAGTAGATGTTTCTTGGGCTTTGAACTCTTCTTTCCTTGCACTCATTCCCAAATGTGAGGGGGCAGATTGGCTAAGTCAATTTAGGTATATTTCCCTTTGCAATTTGGTTTATAAAATCATTTTGAAGTTGATAGTTGAAAGGTTGAAGTGATGGCTCAGATGTATTATCCCTAACGAATAGAGTGGCTTTGTGGTGGATTAGTAGGTTTTGGATGGACTAGTGGTTGCTACTGAAACTATTCATTCCATGGCTTCCTCCAAAGAAAAGGTTATGCTCATCAAGCTAGATATGGTAAAGGCTCATGATAAAGTTAAGTGGCCTTCTTGCATAAATTTCTTATTGCCTTTGGTTTTGTCGAGGAATGGGCCTAATGGGTTATGTTTTATGTCACCTCCACATCCTTTTTAGTGCCGATAAATGGTGAGCCTTCTTCTCTTTTTGGTGCTTCTAGAGGCCTTCATCAAGGGGATCCTCTTTCACCTTATTTAAATTTTATTCTTGCTAAAGGATTGGGAAGATTGTTGAAGCATAATGTGTTGTTGGGTATTCTTTAGAGTTGGGGGTGTGGGAATGGTTTCCTCCTCAATCACATTTGCAATTTGTGGATGATACTACTTTGATGGGTGTGGCTAAGGTTAGAAAAGCCACTAATTTGTTCAAGGCCTTGGATACTTATCTTATCTCTTCTAGTCAAAGGATTAATAAAGATAATATTTCCATTTTCTTCTTCAATACTCTACAACCTATTCAACAAAGGATTGCTCGTATGTTGAGGTTTTAGATTGGATCTCTCCCTTTTACCTACCTTGGAATTCCTATTTCTTCTAGTATTTTTTCTAGGGGATCTTGGTAGAATGTTTCAGATGAGTTTTGTGTGAAGGTTAACATTGGACTCATAGATGGTTGTCCTTTGTTGGGCATGTTTAGTTGCTTAAATCGGTGGTGCAGGCTCTTCCAATATATAGGTGTATGTTCTAGGTGGCTCTGGTTGGGTTTAGGATTTGAATTCCTTGTCTAGAAAATTCTTATGGGGTCATTGTTTTCCTTCTTCTAAGTGGAGCCTTGTGAAGTGGGATATTATGTGTAGTCTGAAGCAATTTGGGGGTCTTGGTCTACGACTATCATCTCTTTTCGAGTTTGCATTGGCTAAATAGATTTATTGGAGGCGTTGTTTAGAATAGGATCATATCTAGCCCAAGATATTATCTCACAAGTACCTTCAAGGGGTTCTGAAGGAGGAGATTCCCCGCTACCCTTTGGTAGAAAAGGTTCTATGATTTGGGGTATGTTTAAGAAAGGGGTTGTGTTGATCAAGGAAGGATTGTTCTAGATATGTAATAAGGGGATTAAGGCTCTCTTTTGGTTTGATTCTTGGGATAATTTTACCACCATTTTGCATCATTATCTTAATTTGTTGAATCTTTTCCAATGTTTCTTAGGATGGTTGGTCAAGGGTGATTTGTTTTAAGTTTTCTTATCCCTATGGGTAGACAGAGGTGGCTACATGAAAGCATCCTTGTGAAGTACATGTTATTGTCTCGGAGGAGGACTATGTTGAACTTCATAATATTTTGGTTGGTAGAAAATGCACCTCTCTTTGGGATAAGTATATTCTTTCTTGGAGTTTGGATCCTAAGGGTGGTTTAATTGTGGCTAGTGAGTAACAAGTGTTGATGGCTCCTAAGTTTGGAGGGGTGGAGGTTCCTTTGCGAAAAAATATGTGGAATAAGTTCTCTTGGAAAAAGTGTAATTATTTTGTTTGGACTCTAGCTTGGAATAGATTTTTAACTTGGAACAATCTTCAAAAGTGTGGATTCTAGGGCCCTTCCATTTGCATTTTGTGTAGTTGTAATGACGAGGATTCTACCCACTTGGTTTTCCATGTTATTATTTCTCTATGTTGCTTTGGCATTTTTGTTGGGATTTTTGGAAACATCCTTGTGTTCATGCTTCTCCCTTTGTTGATTTATAGAGAAGTATGCGTATGCCTCCTTCTCAAGCTTCTTTCCTCTAGATTTTTCGGTCCACTGGGCCTACCTTCGTTCTTTGGAAAATTTGGCAAGAAAGGAATTGTAGGATTTTTTTCATGGGAATAGGCTAATTGTTCAACAGGTTTGGCATATAATTTTTGGTATGATCTATGAGATGGTGGAAGCTAAATGTGAAGTGGTGTATCCTTTGGAAAGGAGAGGTGATGATATTGTGAATAAAATGGTCTTACAAGGTTATACTTCAAGCTCTACTTGTGTTAGAAGAGCTGGGGGGGCTAAGAAGAAGGTTCAAAAGGTTGGTAGATGACTACCTCCTCTGGTGGGTACTTTGAAGATAAATACTAATGGTTCCTCCAAGAGTAATATTAGGCCTGTTAGGATTGGTAGAATTAGACAAGATTGTTCTGGCTTAGTTATTTTCTTCTTCTTCTTTCATAAATGGAAACATTATGACAAATTTATGGATGGGTTGGTGATTCTCAGGGCTTCTAAGTGTGCTTACGCTAGGGAATGGCATAATATTAGGTGTGAATTAGACTCATAGTTTTTTATTTTAATTTGTTGAATGAGAGAAACTAGACTGATGTTAATTTGTATCTTTCTCTAGTTGTTCATCAAATTCCTCAGATGTTATCTATGTTGGAGGTGGTGTCTTTCAGTCACATCTCACATGAATAGAATAGGACTGCTAATTTTTTAGCCAAGTGGGCTTTAGAGTAGGATGAGTATCGGAAGATCGAGGACTAGGGGTAATTATCCTCTGATTATAGTAATGAATTAGAGAGGGTCATTTTTGATGAGTTGGTTGATTGGGGTGTTTTTGGTTGTGAGGGCAGTGGTTTTGTTTGGGTTGAGTTTTCATGAGGTTTCTTTTCTTGGTTTCCTACTGGATCATTGATCTCTTTGTATTGTTTACTTCTTTCTTTCAATAAATTTTTTACCACTTTTACTTTTATTTTTTAAAACTAATCTTACATTAAATATGAATTGATAAATAGAAAGGATATATGTGGTTTTTAGCTCTTTCAAACTAATATGATAATTTGAAATCATTATTAATTACTTTAGTATAATTGATGATAAAAAAGAGCAACCATATATGTAGTCGAGGATTTATGAAATGCCTCTACCATTTTTTGCATTGAAGGTTCCTCTTCCTTGATTGTTTGACGTGGTGTCTTCTTCTTTAACATTTTCTATTCTTTTTGGTCTGACGAAGAAGAACTCCAATATTTAGTGCACTCATGTTCTTCAATTCCTTTTTGATAATCTTCTATTTTTCCACATGTGCAGAACAAAGAGCTCGATTTTCGGTGAAAAACCTACATTCACAAGAAATAAAAAAATAAATATACTAATAAAATTCAATTTATTTTAAATTATACTTTTTGGGAACCTTATAATAAGAAAAACATACTTACAAAAAATGAATTTTAAATGAATTCATTTGATCCCCCAAAAGGTAAATCAAAAGTGGTTTCTTATCAACATTTTGATAGGTGTAAAGGAGACTCCATTATAGGTATGGTTTAAAACTATTGGTGTTCTGTCCAAGAGGGTTTGATATAAGGTAGTTTTATCAAACCCTCTTCAATTAGAATACTTTAAATACAACTTTTTAAGGTTGAAATCATTATATTTTCTAAAAATATGTTATTTCAGCAAAAAAATAGAATCTCCAAGAAATTGTAAACTAGCTTTGTCGGATCACCCTTTTCAATAATTTTTTAATCATTAAAATATTACTTTTTCCATCACTTGGATAGCGCTAGGAATCAAATAATTTACTTTGTAGTTTTAAGAATATGTCATTAGTTGGTGTCAATATGATGTGATCATTTTTCATCCCCAAGTTTACCCCTTTACCGTTATATTTTTTTGACTTATTTCTCATCTTCTAGAACCTCATTAATGGAATAGTGGTATGATTTTTTTAGTGATATATTTTCATTGTGCATAACTTTTGATCATCTATCTAGTGGTATGATTTTTTTATAGTATGATGTATTAATTATCAAATAATAAATGCAATATGCAAACTACCATAAAATGAATCAAGCACAATTGATAAGGAATAAACTATCATAAAATGTGCGTTAGGGAGAAAATTTTGTACTTACACTAAATTATAAAGTGTAATGGGGGTATTTGCAGTGCCTTGAATTTTTATCATAACAATGGATCCTTTTGATTCTCTCCTCATGTGTGTGTGACTTGATGCACACCTTTATTTAATTTCTTATACCTCTTTTTGGACCTAATAATGGATCTACATTATTGTGCACAATTTTGTGCTCAATCTCAATTGATATACTAATAAATCTTCCTCATCAGTATTAGGGGGAGTTACCATAGTATTATGCAAATGATTCCTTAGTTTCAATGGAGAGGTGAATAAATCTTCTATTTTTTGGAGGTAATGTAGACCTACTATTTTATCTCTCGAATGGGGGGATTATTTCATTAGATCATATTTTGACATGATATTCTAGTATTTATGTAGTGCATTGTGATACATATCTGACTACTGTACTATAGGTAAATCATTACATATCTGACTATTGTAATGCTTATGGAGTATGAAATTCATTTTTGATTGTTGATCTAACAACCCTCGAATTCTATGAGGTAAAATGTACCCTCGATCTATAATGCTCATGCAACCAAAAATTGCTTTTGGATCATGATCTTAGGTGATCATGACCTAAAAATGATTTCATACCCTATGAGCATTACAGATTGTGGGTACATTTTAACTCAAAAAATACAAGAAGGATCATTAGATTATATTATCACTCAATGGTGGAAACTATAGATTGGAAATATGGCCCTAAAGCAACTAATCATTATGGTATAATGTTGGCGAATTAATATAGATTTCTACTATAATTTATAAAACTTAGGAGAATATGATAAAATCATGTATCAAATGTTGTGGCGAATATTAGAGTCAAAAGTTTTAATAAAATAAATTCTTTGCCAATTTAATAAAGACTAATAAAATTTTGTAAAAATGTGGTGACTCAAGTCATGTTACAACTCGAACTATTAGCCAATTTTGGATTCCCAAATTTCCAATATTAGCCAATTGGCAAATATCATCCACTAAAAATTTGTTGGAACATATCTTATAAAACACATTAATATAGACAATTGGTAGTGTAAAATGTAAATCTATAATACCACCTTCAATAGAAATTCTAATGGGATTTGAATCTTGATGAAAAAAGCAACAACACCACAACTTAGCCATCACACTATGTCACTATCTACACAATATTTTATGTTTTTGTGTCAAGTTATATGTTTCTCTTTAATATTTGAAACTTTGAGAAATATATTTATTATATTAATTTAATATTTTAAATACAACATTAAATAAGTAACAATTAAGCTTACAAGACTTGGGTTAAAGATGGCATCAATGTCATGTTCTAGGAGTGTGTTTTCCCATAGTGTGTAACTGGGTCATAGCTAGATGCCTTTCATTCTCGATGAGGGTTTATTAGATTAGTTTATCCTCTAACGATTCAGAGACGTATCTTTCAAAAAAATTACTCAGGAAAGAGGCAAAGGCTTTGAAAGCTCTAGAAGAGTGTGAGTTGTGTGAAGAAATATATTGTAAATAAAAAGCTCCTGTTAAGTGGTTACAGGAGGGGGGAAAAACACTACTTTCTTCTTCAATTCGGTGAAAGTGAAGAGACATGGTAATTATATTTTGATTTTGGTGAGTGATAAGGGTGAAAATTTATATTCTTGGCATGATATTTCTAGAGAAGCTTCACAATTCTTTGCTTCCTTATTTAGTGAGGATTCACAAAATGTTTTGGTAGAAGAAACCCATGTTTTCTCTTGTATTCCTTCCTTGGTTACTAGGGAGATGAATGAGCATCTATTGGGTTGCATTTCCCTAGATGAATTGGATGCTTTTATTTTTGAAATGAAGAAAGGGAAAGCCTTGGTTCCATATGGCTTTGCAATTGAATTCTTTCAAAAAATTTGGGATATCATTAGGTTGGACTTATTGGAGGTCACTCATGATTCTCAAAGGAATAAGTAGATGTTTCTTGGGCTTTGAACTCTTCTTTCCTTGCACTCATTCCCAAATGTGAGGGGGCAGATTGGCTAAGTCAATTTAGGCATATTTCCCTTCGCAATGTGGTTTATAAAATCATTTTGAAGTTGATAGTTGAAAGGTTGAAGTGATTGCTCAGATGGATTATCTCTAATGAATAGAGTGGCTTTGTGGTGGATTAGTAGGTTTTGGATGGACTGGTGAGTGGTACTAAAACTATTCATTCCATGGCTTCCTCCAAAGAAAAGGTTATGCTCATCAAGCTAGATATGGAAAAGGCTCATGATAGAGTTAAGTGGTCCTTCTTGCATAAATTTCTTATTGCCTTTGGTTTTGTCGAGGAATGTGCCTATTGGGTTATGTGTTATGTCACCTCCACATCCTTTTCAGTGCTGATAAATGGTGATCGTTCTTCTCTTTTTGGTGCTTCTAGAGGCCTTCATCAAGGGGATCCTCTTTCTCCTTATTTATTTTTTATCCTTGCTAAAGGATTGGGAAGATTGTTGAAGCACTCGTAATGTGTTGTTGGGTATTCTTTAAAGTTGGGGGTGGGGGAATGGTTTCCTCAATCAAATTTGCAATTTGTGGATGATACTACTTTGATGGGTGTGGCTAAGGTTAGAAAAGCCACTAATTTGTTCAAGGCCTTGGGTACTTATCTTGTCTCTTCTAGTGAAAGCATTAATAAAGATAATATTTTCATTTTCTTCTTCAATACTCTACAACCTATTCAACAAAGGATTGCTCGTATGTTTGAGGTTTTAGATTGGATCTCTCCCTTCTACCTACCTTGGAATTCCTATTTCTTCTAATATTTTTTCTAGGGGATCTTAACAAGAAGTTGAGTCCACTTTTTGGCCAAAAAGTGGAAGTGTTTTCCCTAATTTTCAGCATTTGACACATTTCTCCTTAAAATTTGAAGCACTTAGAGATGGAATCTTCAAAAAAGTCACTAGTCATAAAATGTAGTACTCGAAGTCTAGTTTCCAAATATATAATTTATTTCAATACCCAGATTGTAAAAATTGAGTTTCAATAGTCATTTCTAAAAACCACTATTTAAAAGTCATTTTTTTTTACCATACCATGAACGTGTACGACATCCATATTTTTACCTAAATTATCATATTTTTAAAAATCCTTTTGGGAAAAGATTTGTGACTCACTGAAGCTTGTTTTTGATATTTTCTTGTAATTTTTAATTGAATATTTTTTTTATTAAATTTTTATTAGGTATATTTGTTGTTTTGAAAAATCGTTGTGTACAACACGCATAAGATGACCTAAACTTATTATTTTTTGATATTTTTTTTTTTTAATTTTGAAAAGAATTGTCTGAAGTTTGTTCTCATGCAATCCATTCGTCAAAATGTTATGTTGATCAAAAGTTATTAAAATACTAAAAAAACCTAATAATTCAAGTTTATGGACTAGTTTCATTAGAAATTAATTGAAAAATTAAAAAAAAAATCAATTGCAAAACAAATTACATATTTAGAATCTGTATTGTTTCATCTAAAATGGGTTTTAATTTCGTCAGAAAATTCTACAAAAAGGTCGTCAGCCATATGTCCAAAGTTGGTATTTTTCTTTGGCATTGTTAGGGCCTTCAATTTGCAGGTCAAACCAGGTTGAAGACCTAGGTTCAGACTTCCAATGCTTTTCCTGAACCAAAAAACTTGGCGAAAACCCGACCACAATGCCAAACAAAATTCAAATTTAAATAACTGGGATCCCGATTATAAAATGGGATCCCGTTTATTAATAAATTGGATCTTGTTTATTAATAAATGGGATGATGTTTATTAATAAATAGGATCTTGTATTATAATCGGGATCTTGTTCCCATCCGACAGTATTCAGACCGTTGTGAATGGAATGAGATCCCGTTACCTTTACAACGGCTCCGACATTCAATGTCGGTGAACAGGATCCCACTTATTAATAAATAGGATCCCATTTTATAATCTAGATCCTATTTTATAGTAAGCAGGATCCCATTTTATAAACGTGATCCCGTTTATTTTATTTAAATACACTGTGCAAAATTACTATGAAGTCTGCAACTTTGCAACTTCACATGTACAGCCGAGAGCACTAAAAATGAATTATTTTTCATAAGTTATTGTATTTACAGGTGGTGAATTTGATTTTTGGTTGATTTTATCAAAGGGAGCATCATCTACACCATTTTTGAAGTGAAATTGTGTTATTTTTGTGCTTGTTTGGAGGAACAAAAGGTTTCAATTTGCAGTATGGATTGAATTTTTCAAAGGAAGCATGAAGAAAACAATTTTTATAGTGGAATTGTGGTAGTTTTCTACTTGTTTTGAGGAACACAAGAGGAATAATTTTGTCCTAATAGGTATTCAACTTCCAATTTGGATTGAATATTTTGAAGTATTTCACTATTAACATTCATTTGTGCTTGAGAATTTTATAATTATGGGAGATAAAGCTCATAATAAGAGAAGAAAGACATTGACTCCTCAAGAAGTTGAAGCAAATAGAGAAAAAGAGGGAAAAAGACAAAGATAAAGAAGAATGAGAATGAAATCAATGAACGGTGGTGGAGCAACCAATTCAACAACTATTGAAGATGAAAAAATTGAAGATACCATAGCTGTAGATGAAGCTAATTTGCAAGGAGTCAATTTGGAGAAGAATATGATTATACAAACAAGTCCTACTATGTCTTCAAATCCCTCTTTGAATGTGAAAGAGAATGTTTCAATATGCACAAATCTAAGTACGTCTTCAAATCCACATGTTAGTGAAAGGGTAAATTTGTATGTAGAAGTTTTACAAGATGCTGGACTTAATGATGTTGACATTGACTATATTCAGAGAGATGAAACTTTTATAGAATTTGTTGAAAACAAAAAGAAAAATCTTTTTTTGCAAATGAAAATCAAAATGATCATTTTCTTGAAAATTAAAACAAAACCTATATTTTTGATGAAAATGAAAACCATTTTATTGATGAAAATGAAGATGAAAATGAAAATGAAAACCATTTTGTTGATGAAAATGAAAATGAAAACCGTTTTGTTGATGAAATGAAAATGAGAACCGTTTTGTTGATGAAAATGAAGATGAAAATGAAAAATGAAAACCGTTTTGTTGATGAAAATGAAAATGAAAACTATTTTGTTGATGAAAATGAAGATGAAAATGTAAATGAAAATGAAGATGAAAATCTAGAATGTGATGTTGAATTTAATGAAATACTTTTTTAAAATTGCAGTGGTGTTTTCGATAATCTTCTGGTCAAATTTCTTGGAGGCAAATAAGAACACATGCAAATAGAATATACACCAAATTCTTTTATCGTAAAAAAATAGCATTTCAATGTCAACTAATGATGCAATTGATGAGAATGCAAAAAATGAGGAAAGTAATGTAAAGGTTAGGCTTTTATGTTAAACCAAAAAGAAAAGATCAATCATTAAAACATGCTATGTCTACTGTTGCTAGTGCCATTCAATCTATTGGGAAAAATAGTCGATCTAAAGATAAAAACGTAGCAAGAAGAGCTATAACTACTGCTATAGTTAATAAAAAAACTTTGAATAAAACAATGGTAAGCAATATTAGTGAAGTTTTAAAAATGCATCATAAAACATTACTAAGAGCAGAAAAAAGAATAGAAAGTATAGAAAATGATCCTATCAATCAATGTTGGAGTTTCAATGGACGACTACCGAGGTCTGATATAAAATTGAATATTGAAATTAAATCTTTGATCAAAAAATATTGGAATGATAATTCTAGGGTTTCATCTAATGCTAGAGATGTTTTAAAATTAAGGGTGGGATCCAAAGTTCATGATCCTCACCCAAAACACCTATTAGATACAACACAAACTGAATTTTATAGAAAATTTTGTACCAATTCAATGTTACCTAGTAATATTAAAATAAGTCAATGGTCTTTTGAAAATTGTAAACCCTGGTATGTAAAAATTAATAAGCAATGAATATCTTGTTGTTGTAAAATGCATGTTCAATTTCGTTATTTTTATGATGTTTTTCGATATATACATTGTACCTTGCATTCTAACATGATTATAAAGGATTGTGGTATTGATATGCCACCTGAAGCAATAAGAGAGTTTATATCAGGTTTGTTTTGTGAAAAATCTAATGATAAATTATTTTATTTAAGTTATTGTATTTCTGTACAATGCATTAACTACGAAAATCTTTAATTTTTAAGAATTTGTTTGAATGAAAGTGTTGATCATGATTTTGGACAACAATTAGTAGACATCAAAAGATTTAGGAATGTTCACTATTCTTTAAAAGATGGAAAAATAGGAAAGCGTTGTGATTTAGTTACATAAAATGTTAGTGTGCATGCATTTATGAGTGAATTTAATAATAAAATTGCACCAAAATATGTTATGCACTCTGAACATGCTCGATGGCTTGATGGCCAATTTCATGCATGTAGAAACACATTTCCAATTGGTACTACACTTTGAGTGGTTGATTTTGCAGAGAATTATACTCTCACTCCACAAGAGGAAATTCAATCTCAATATTATAATTCAGTGCAAGTAGCTATGTTTGTCCATTTTTTTTATAGACATGCAGATGATAGCACCGATGATGATAGAAAAGTTTTGAGGGAGTATCATTTTTATTTTAGTGACAATTGGTTACACTCATCATAGTTTGTTCAATATTGTTTTAGTATATTTTATAGAAATTTAAGAGAAAGAGGAATCCATATGAAAGAACACCTCATATGGTCAAATAATTGTACGAGGCAGTTCAAAAATGCTAGAATGTTCTATTGGTTAAGTAAGGTTCACAAGGAACTTAACGTCCAACATATATGGAGTTTTTTTGAAGCTGGGCATGGTAACGGATAACATGATGGAGCTGGTGCATGTGTCAAAAGAATTCTTGCTAGAGAACAATTAAAATTTGAGGATTCCATAAAATTTAAAAATGCACGTGAGATTGTGGATTAGTGTAATAGAAGATTATCTGCACGTAGTTCGAGTGATTACTCTACAGTTCATCGATTCTTTTGGTTGGTGGAAGAAGAGAACATTGTATCTAGAGTTGATTGTGAGACAATTAGTGGATCTACTAAATGGCATTCATTTAGAAGTATGACAGTAAGCACATGGACTATTTGGACAAGGGGGCTTGCATGTTTTTTCCATTTTTGTATCTCGGGAGATTGGGAAGCTTGTGAAAATATAGAATGGGTTGAATAGTGGGAGCAAAGATCATTGACACCTGTACAAGCACATAATCAATATAAAAGAACTATTGAAGAAAATGATTAATTATTTGCATCTGAAGATTATGATCGTGTTTCAGACCTTGTACAAGAAGATAATTTTAATTTAATTGATTTCATTTTATTTTTCTTTATTAAGTTATTTTTTAATACTAAATTATTTATATGGATATGCACAAGTTATTAAATTGAATTTTGTTGGCAGGACATGTGTATGCAGTTATTGCACTTGAGGGGAATGAAGAGAAAATAGAATATTGGTTGGCTCGTTGTGTGGAAAGTAAACATAAGTTGTTAACACCTTGAGAAGATCATGATGGATTTCATTATCCAATATGTACGGTGATCCCCTTAAGACACCGGACACCTCCTTAAGCAAATTTTGATAACAAGTTTTAGATCCCCTTAAGCAATTTTTTAGAAAAAGTTTTTGATCCCCTTAAGTAAATTTTGAGAAGTTATTTGATGATGGTTTTTGAACATGTTTTCCAATAGGATCGGTCGTGGTTCTTGGCACTTGGCTACGAAAATACTTGAGAAGAAAGAATGGTCTACTTGCATTCAAAGACTATGAAACACATAAAAAGATTATGCATTATTCATGTTTGGTAGTGGCAACAAATATAAAACAAGAGCGGTATCATGGAAGACCTTCAAAAAAATTGCTATGGTCAATTTCTATGGAAGAGCATGAGGCAATCATAGATGCATTACAAAAATGAGAGGATGCAGATGGTACAATGGATTAAGTAAATATAGGTAAATATAGTTTTAGTTTTATTTTATCCTTTTAAATACATTAAATACATGTTTCAACATTGGTCAAGTGTGTTATTAGTTGAAATTGATTTAAATTGTTCTTTTATATATCCTTAAGAAATAATCACAAAAAGGATCTAGTCCATGCAAATTCAACCTAGACAACATGGAATACTTGGTAAAAATAGGTAATTATCACTTAAATTATATTTAAATACATGTTTTGATTACATCTTGATATTGCTTGGACATTAATAGTTAAAATTGATTTATTGTCATTTTTTGTATCCTAAATCCATCATTGCATTGATCTCATACTTTGAAACAAAAAGGAGAGGATGCCTGGATTCAACCTACAAACATGTGTGGAATACTTTTAAATGCAGGTACTTGAGTTTTGTACATATAGATAGTTTTATATAAATTAAAATATGTATGTTTTGATGATTTCATTGATATTGCTTGTACCTTTTTGATATTAGGTGGTGTGAAGACCTACTACATTCTAGCCATGAGTTTGAGATGTTCTTGAGATGGCATATCCAAATTTTGTAAACATCATTTTGAGATGACATATATGTACATACATACTTACAAAATTAAACATACTCTATGTACTTCTATGTATCAAATCAATATTCTATATATTTAGGCATATTATGACCCCTTAAGACATCCCCTTAAGATGTTCTATTATGACCCTTTTAGACATCCCCTTAATTAACATGTTCTATTATGACCCCTTTAGACATCCCCTTAAGACCCCTTAAGGCATCCTCTTAACTAACACATTCTATTATGACTCCTTTACACATCCCCTTAAGACATATTATAACCCCTTAAGACATCCCCTTAAGACGTTCTATTATGACCCTTTTAGGCATCCCCTAAATTAACATGTTCTATTATGACCCGTTTAGACATCCCCTTAAGACCCCTTAAGACATCCCCTTAAGACATATTATAACCCCTTAAGACATCCCCTTAAGACGTTCTATTATGACCCTTTTAGGCATCCCCTAAATTAACATGTTCTATTATGACCCGTTTAGACATCCCCTTAAGACCCCTTAAGACATCCCCTTAAGACATATTATAACCCCTTAAGACATCCCCTTAAGACGTTCTATTATGACCCCTTTAGACACCCCCTAAAGACGTCATTATTTGTTTTGACAACTTATAAATTAGTGTTACATGAACTATTATTTATAGTATTTATTAATGCTTTTATTCTCTAATCTTCTATGGTATTGTTAGGGTTAGGATTGGAATTTTAATAAGAGTTAGAATTGAACCCTAATTCTAACTGTAATACTAATTGAATCCTAACCCTAACCATTATTAGAACCCAACCCTTATTGAACCCTTACCCTATCCTAAAATTAATCCTATCCCTAAGCCTTGTTGTATCTAACCCTAATTGAAACCTAACCCTAACTCTAGTTGTGTCCTAATCCTAACCTTTACCCAAAGCTTTATCCTATAACCCTAGCCTTAATACTAATCTTAAAGTAACCTTAATCCTAATTGAATTCTAATCCTAATTGAACCCTTTTGAACCCTAACCCTAAATCTAACCTTGATCTAACCCTATGCTAAGCATTACTCCAAGCTTTATCTTAGAATTTTGATTGAACCCCAATCCTAACAAAGTCATAATCATAATCATAACCCAATTGTAAATAATAATAATGTTATATAATTTTTTTCATATGATAAAGTTATATTTGAATATAATTCTTAATTACATTTATTTTTAAATATAGATATGCTAGCTTTAAATATATTGCTTTAAAAATTTATTTTATGTGTAATAATAAATTTATTATATTTTCTTTGTATTTAATTTTATAATTTTAAATTGATTTTAGATGTCCATTTATTATGAAAAAATTATCTATTTAAGTTGCTATATTTTTGTACAATAAAACCTTTAGTAAAGCCTTAAAATTTTAATATTTATTTACATATATATGTTAATTTTGAATAAAATAGAATATTAGTGATTTTTCCTTTTTGAAATGTTCTTAATTTTTTAAAAAATATTGAAGATTTTTATGTTGGAAGATTTCTACTATTCATGTATAGTGTTAATTCATGTGTATTTTGAGCAATCATTATTATAGTTGAAGATTATTTTGATTTTATAACTATTTTTTCCTTTTTGAAATGTTCTCAATTTTTCCTATAGTTAAATTTGACATGTTAAATATTTTCATTACCAACTTGATATTAATCTAAATATGCAGTAATCCAAAGACTTTACATTCACATGATTATTTCCAAATAATATTAAAATAATAACTTGTGTAGATTTTGGACTGCATCTGCACATTTTAAGCATAAGATCCATGTGCACTTGACCCATATTTTAACGCAATTCAGGTTTATAAAATTATGATTTATTGACTGATTATTGTAAATATTAAAATGTCCTATATTAATCCATGTATGAGATCACTAAATTTCACATTAATTTCCTATATTAATGTCTTGACTATGAACATAAAATGCATAGATGTACATGTGTAAATTAAAATTTCAAACAATAATAAAGTCCATAATTTATGTAACATATTAAGTGCATGAAACCAATCTATTAATCGCACATGAAATAAAGTCCAATAGAGTACATGATAAACAAGAAATATAGTCCATGAAATAAACAAATATAACACATAAAATCACATGTTTCTAGGTCATGTATTGTCTCTATAATCAAGAGAACTCTTCACACCATGCAGACTATGTGGATGACCTGAAACACTCTGTACATAAGAGAAAGATGAAATTAGATGTAAGACGATAAAAAATGATTTAATGGAAATTTAATTTATAATCCATCATAAAATTAAATTACCATTATATCTACATCTGGATGCTCTGGTGCGCCTGAAGAAACCTCTAAATTCTCTAAATCAATCTACAATTATTATTTTTTAATTCAATTTAATTCAGAATTTATCATATTTTAATTGTACCGTATTCTAAGGTTGTGCACTAGGCTCTTCTCTAGGACCTATCTATACATGCTCAAATTCAAGATGTGTCTCATGCTATAAAAGAAAAAGAATATGTGAAAAAATCATATTTTGTATATATTCAATTTAAAATTTATAATTCACTTTAAATATAATAAAAAAATTAAATTACCATTTGATCTGAAACTTGCTCTACATGTCCTCTTGGTGGTGTAACTATGTCTGGGTTAGGGTTGGAAGTTGCACTAACAAAAGTCCTACAAGATCAAAATTAAAGCATGTACAATTGAATTAGGTTAATATATACATATATATTCAAGTTTGCACATTTTGTGTAGAAAGTTTTGTAAACAACCTGGAAATCAGTGGCCTCACGAGTAACTACAACATCAAATGTTTTCCCAATGCCCATTCTTATTGTGGTATCAACCTAGACATACATGTACATAGACATTGAACACTTATAATATTTACAAGTTTACATGCATGTGTTTCATATATCCAGTGAATTCAAAACTCATAAAATTGTAACTATACTAATCTAAACTTTAAAAAAAATTATAATATGAATGTATCTACCCCTGATCTATGACGCTCGATAGTGGAGGAGTGCTTGACAATCCCTCAATTGGAATCGATGTGGATGCCGATTGACTCACCTAAACCAACATGAATATTTGAAACATGTATGTGATTCAATTATAAATTTAAAAATTAAGTTAAATAATTTATGATTTCATATATAATTTTAAAAATTGAAATCAAAATACCCCATAAGGGTGTCCAAGTATGACCGGCGTCGATGTATGTACTCATCGAACAAATGATTTCCCTTGCATTGTTAGTGTCATCTGTACACCAAACAATTTGATTGTTAAAATGTATTGCAAACTTTTCTTTGATATATACAACCATAAAAATTATTATAAAATGAACGTACATCTAGATGTATATTTATACCTATGTCATAGTGTCCTTAGAGTGATGTTCTACTATGAGGAACTCTACAAATAAATTGATGTGACTAGATGAACCACCAGAATCTCCCCGTCCACCTGAACTAGGTGTGGCCTGATCATGTCCATAACATACTTGATGACAACTAGTACATATATGGGCGATGGGTCTCGACACTCCTCGAGCGTTACTTAGACTAGCTCCATAAAAAATCTCCTCCATCATCATCATTGTCTCTATGCTCCCCACTCGCTATCGCAGAAGCATAGTGATCAAGGTCTCCTGCGAGTGTACTAAGGGAACCTAATGTTGAGACCAGAGCTTGATGATGTACAAGTGTAGGAATGGGAGGACCGGGAGCAACAAAAAGGGGTTTCACATGCATAGGGCATCGAGGATCAACCTTTTCCCCTAATCTCTATTGTGGCATGCTGCCACCAACACCCTGAAATGATCTAAAATCAAAATAACTGGGCTTTTGCCTCCAAATAAACTCTACATACAATTTTCTCAAAAAATACAATGGGCACTCCTAATTAGCATGTGGGGGACTATTAAAAACCATATACCATCGATCCCAAAAATGTGCACTCATCTACGGATGTATGCACCACCTCATGGATATTCTAGATTTGTTGGGTGGAATGGGTTGTCGAGTAACGGGGTCAACAAAGTAGGGGGCTAGATGGGCTTTTGTTATTTTAAGGTCTAATATTTGTTTTTAAGAGAGACCATTAGAATAAAATTGTCTCATTTTTTCTATGTCTCGTCGATGCCTATCAAGATCAGAATCGATCATCCTGATGGAATCAACAATGTTTTGCATTGCAGATGCAAAACATCTCACATGTGGAGGACTCAATGCTTGACTTTATATAGCATTGATTTGATTTTGTAAGGATGAAACTTGAAAATTTATTCATGCTCTCAAGTGAGCCTCATCAAATGCCATAGGTGTTGGAGGTGGCATATTAGGTGGAGGTGGAGTGGGAGGGGGAGGGGGAGGGGGAGGTGGAGGTGGAGGTGGAGAGGGGGGGAGGTGGATCTGGCTGTGGCTAAGGTGGTGGATTGATGATATCATCAATGTTAAATTCATCCATGATATGGTTGATATAAATGTGCACCTGCATTAAATCATACAAAATAGTCCTTGTGCATACAAAAATTAAGATCATATATTTAATTGAAATAGGATGAGCAACATATATATTAAGCTCATATATTTAATTGAAATGCACATATATATACATTGATTGTTCAACTCAAGAGCATGTCCATACAAAATTATAAATCAAATGTATGTACATGTACATTTAAAATAAAAAAATATGATGCATAATTTGCATGCGTACAAATCATTAAACTAAACTATGTACACATACATACAAATTTAAAAATTTAAGAACTATATATGCAAATTTTTAATACATGCACATACATACTAACAATAAACTTGAAACATTCACAAAATCTCATTTTATGTCTAACACACACACACACACATATATATATTACAATTTTTCAGTAGGAGAAATCATGATCTAGTAGATAGTCATAAAATATAAACTATTGTATACTATTCATTATAAGTTCATAAATTCCACCAAATTCATAAATCCATGTGACTAAAAATATCCATCTAGAACCAAAATCATAAATTCATGTCACTAAAAATATCCATTTGGAACCAAATTTATAAATTCATCACACAAAATATCCATCGTTCACCAAATTTATAAATTCATAACTATTTAAGATCATAGTTTTAATTTATAAACTATTATGGCTCTCTACTGTATATATCTTCATTTCTTTGTGTTCTCCTTTTCAAAATCAAGAGTTATCCTCTCCTCTAGCCATTGTCTTTTCTCATCTACGATCCCATCCATAGCCCTAACAACAGCAACAAGGGTTTACATCCTAGATGCGAACATCCTCACAGGAGGTGTGACACATTATTCATTTTGAATAATGTTGATTTGATCTTGGATGGTTCTAGCAGAAGCATTGATTTGTGCTTGCAAAAGAACATGTTCATTGATTTCAGGTGGTGGAGGTGGGGGGTTACGAGGTGGAGTGGGTAGAGGTGGAGGTGAAGGTGTTGGAGATGGATGGCATGGAGGTGGATTGTGAATATTATAGAATGGATCCATGTGATCTTTAAGATATGAGTGAACCTGCATTAGATTTGTAATTTCAAGATGTAAGATACATGTTTAGGAAATACCTTTAAACCATTCAATATAAATGGCCTTAAATAATTAAAATAGGATGATAGAATTATATGCAAGCCTCATTTATATGTCTAAGGCACATGTTACTTGAATGAAAATACAATTAACTATTGATATTGTATAATCTTGCAAGATCTTATTATTATGCAGGATCTTATTATTGTTAAATTTGGTTTGGCCTTGGGCAACTTTGATCACCAAATTTTAAGAACTTCTTTGATCCCCTTAAGAAATGTCATATTGGAACCCCTTAAGAAAATCAAATTACGATTTAGGGTGACAAGATGGCTTAAGGGGATTTACGTCTAGTGAGGTCCTAGGAGAAAATGGCATGGTTCAAATGAATAAAATTTGGTGAAGTTGCCCAAGGCAACCAAATTTCATTAAGAGCCTTTAAAGAAAAATGATGGCTTTAGGGTTTAGGGTTTAGACTTTAGACTTTAGGGTTTAGGGTAATAGGATAGCTTAAGGGGATCTACATGCAGTAAGATCCTAGGAAAAAATTACATGGCATAAGGTAATGAAATTTGGTGGAGTTGCCTAAGGCAACCAAATTTCATTAAGAGCCTATGAAAAAATGATGGCTTTATGCTTTACAGTTTAGAATTTAGAGTTTAGGTTTTAGGGATTTAGGATAACTTAAGGGGATATATGTAGTAAGATCCTAGGAAAAAATTACATGGCATAAGGGAATGAAATTTGGTGGTGTTTCCTAAGGCAACCAAATTTCATTAAGAGCCTAAGAAAAAATGATGGCTTTAGGGTTTACAGTTTATACTTTAGAGTTTAGGGTTTAGGGTAATAGGATAACTTAAGGGGATATATGTAGTAAGATCCTAGGACAAAATTACATGGCATAAGGGAATGAAATATGGTGGAGTTGCCTATGGCAACCAAATTTCATTAAGAGCCTAAGAAAAAATGATGGCTTTAGGGTTTAGGGTTTAGACTTTCGAGTTTAGGGTTTAGGGTAATAGGATAACTTAAGGGGATATATGTAGTAAGATCCTAGGAAAAGATTACATGGAAAAAGGGAATAAAATATGGCATATTTTCCTAAGACAACCAAATTTCACTTTATGATCCTGGGTAGGACAAATTGAATGGTTTAGTGTTTAGGGTTTAGGGTTTAGAATTTGGAATATTTAATGAACTTGCAAGTTAGTGAAGAACATTTTCTTATGGAATAGTTGATTGAGATCAACACAAATGTTTCAACTAACCAACCTAGATCATGATGGCAATTTTGATCACCAAATTTTAAGAACTTCTTTGATCCCCTTAAGAAAATTGAATTACGATTTAGGGTGACAGGATGGCTTAAGGGTTTTTACGTCTAGTGAGGTCCTAGGAGAAAATGACATGGCTCAAGTGAATAAAATTTGGTGAAGTTTCCCAAGGCAACCAAATTCCATTAAGAGCCTTTAAAAAAAATGATTGCTTTAGGGTTTAGGGTTTAGACTTTAGAGTTCAGGGTTTAGGGTAATAGGATAACTTAAGGGGATGTACATGTAGTAAGATCCTAAGACAAAATTACATGGCATAAGGGAATGAAATAGGGCAGATTTTCCTAAGACAACCAAATTTCACTTTATGGTGTTGGGTAGGACAAAATGAATGGTTTAGTGTTTAGGGTTTAGATTTTAGAGTTCAAAGTTTAGGGTTTACAAAAGTTAGGGTAAAGTTTTGGTACCCCTTGGAGTATTTAATGAACTTGCAAGTGAGTGAAGAAAATTTTCTTGTGGAATAGTTGATTGAGATCCACTCTTGTTTCAACTGACCAACCTAGATCATGAAATCTCATTCATATTATAATCTACTCTTGTACAGGTGTAGGAATGGGAGGAACAGGAGCAACAACAAGGGGTTGCACATGCACGGGGCATCGGGAATCAACCCTTGCCCCTAATCTCTATTGTGGCATACCGCCACCAACACCCTAAAATGATCTAAAATCAAAATAATTGGGCTTTTTCCCCAAAACAAACTCTACATACAGTTTTCTCAAAAAATACAATGGGCACTCCCAATTAGCATGTGGGGGACTATCAAAAACCATATACCATTGATCCCAAAAATGTACACTCATCTGTGGATGTATGTACCACCTCATGGATATTCTAAATTTGTTGGGTGGAATGGGTTGTCAAGTAACATGGTCAAGAAAGTAGGTGGCTAGATGGGCTTTCATTATTTTAAGTTCTAATATTTGTTTGTAAGAGAGACCATCAGAATAAAATTGTCTCATTTGTTCTCTATCTTGTCGATGCCTATCAAGATCAGAATTGATCATCCTGATGGGATCAACGTTTTGCATTGCAGATGCAAAACGTCTCACATGTGGAGGACTCAATGCTTGACTTTACATAGCATTGATTTGATTTTTTAAGGATGCAACTTGATCATTTATTCATTCTCTCAAGTGAGCCTCATCAGATGCCATAGGTTATGGAGGTGGCATATTAGGGGGAGGGGGAGGGGGAGGGCGAGGTGGAGGTGGAGGGGGGGGAGGCAGATCTAGCTATGGCTAAGGTGGTGGATTGATGATATCATCAATGTTAAAATCATCCACGATATGCTTGATATAAATGTGCACCTGCATTAAATCATACAAAATAGTCCATGTGCACACAAAAATTAAGATCATATATTTAATTGAAATAGGATGAGCAACATATATATTAAGCTCATATATTTAATTGAAATGCACATATATATACATTGATTGTTCAACTCAAGAGCATGTCCATACAAAATTACAAATTAAATGTATGTACATGTACGTTTAAAATAAAAAATATGACGCATAATTTGCATGCGTACAAATCATTAAACTAAACTATGTACACATACATACAAATTTAAAAATTAAAGAACTATATATGAAATTTTTTAATACATATACATACATACTAAACAATAAACTTGAAACATTCACAAAATCTCATAAACTCATGTCACTAAAAATATCTATCTAGAACCAAAATCATAAATTCATGTCACTAAAAATATCCATTTGGAACCAAATTTATAAATTCATCACACAAAATATCCATCGTTCACCAAATTTATAAATTCATAACTATTTAAGATCATTGTTTTAATTTATAAACTATTATGGCTCTCTACTGTATAGATCTTCATTTCTTTGTGTTTTCCTTTTCAAAATTAGGAGTTATCCTCTCCTCTAGCCATTTTCGATGCTCACCTACGATCCCATCCATAGCCCTGACAACATCAATAAGGGTTTGCATCCTAGATGCGAACATCCTCACAGGAGGTGCAATACATTCTTCATTTTGAATAATGTTGATTTGATGTTGGATGGTTCTAGCAGAAGCATGTATCTGTGCATGCAAAAGAGCATGCTCATTGATTTTAGGTGGTGGAGGTGGGGGGTTACGAGGTGGAGTGGCAGGTGGTGGAGGTGACGGTGTTGTAGATGGATGGCGTGGAGGTGGATTTCGAATATTATTGAATGGACCCATGCGATCTTTAAGATATGAGTGAACCTGCATTAGATTTGTAAATTCAAGATGTAAGATACATGTTTAGGAAATACCTTTAAACCATTCAATATAAATGGCCTTAAATAATTGAAATAGGATGATAAAATTTTATGCAAGCCTCATTTATATGTCTAAGGAACATGTTACTTGAATGAAAATACAAGTAACTATTGATATTGTATAATCTTGAAGGATCTTATTATTGTTAAATTTGGTTGGGCCTTGGGAAACTTTGATCACGATATTTTAAGAACTTCTTTGATCCCCTTAAGAAATGTCATATTGGAACCCCTTAAGAAAATTGAATTACGATTTAGGGTGACAGGATGGCTTAAGGGGATTTACGTCTAGTGAGGTCCTAGGAGAAAATGGCATGGCTCAAGTGAATAAAATTTGGTGAAGTTTCCCAAGGCAACCAAATTTCATTAAAAGCCTTTAAAGAAAAAATGATGGCTTTAGGGTTTAGGTTTATACTTTAGAGTTTAGGGTTTAGGGTAATAGGATAGCTTAAGGGGATCTACATGCAGTAAGATCCTAGGAAAAAATTACATGGTGTAAGGTAATGAAATTTGGTGGAGTTGCCTAAGGCAACCAAATTTCATTAAGAGCCTAAGAAAAAATGATGGCTTTAGGGTTTACGGTTTAGAATAGAGTTTAGGTTTTAGGGATTTAGGATAACTTAAGGGGATATATGTAGTAAGATCCTAGGAAAAAATTACATGGCATAAGGGATTGAAATTTGGTGGTGTTTTCCTAAGGCAACCAAATTTCATTAAGAGCCTAAGAAAAAATGATGGCTTTAGGGTTTACAGTTTAGACTTTAGAGTTTAGGGTTTAGGGTAATAGGATAACTTAAGGGGATATATGTAGTAAGATCCTAGGACAAAATTACATGGCATAAGGGAATGAAATATGGTGGAGTTTCCTAAGGCAGCCAAACTTCATTAAGAGCCTATGAAAAAATGGTGGCTTTAGGGTTTAGGGTTTAGACTTTTGAGTTGAGGGTTTAGGGTAATATGATAACTTAAGGGGATATATGTAGTAAGATCCTAGGACAAAATTACATGGCAACAGGGAGTAAAATATGGTGGATTTTCCTAAGACAACCAAATTTCACTTTATGATCCTGAGTAGGACAAAATGAATGGTTTAGTGTTTAGGGTTTAGGGTTTAGAATTTGGAATATTTAATGAACTTGCAAGTTAGTGAAGAACATTTTCTTGTGGAATAGTTGATTGATATCTACTCAAATGTTTCAACTGACCAACCTAGATCATGATGGCAACTTTGATCACCAAATTTTAAGAACTTCTTTGATCCCCTTAAGAAAATTGAATTACGATTTAGTGTGATAGGATGGATTAAGGGGATTTACGTCTAGTGAGGTCCTAGGAGAAAATGACATGGCTCAAGTGAATAAAATTTGGTAAAGTTTCCCAAGGCAACCAAATTCCATTAAGAGCCTTTAAAAAAAATGATTGCTTTAGGGTTTAGGGTTTAGACTTTAGAGTTCAGGGTTTAGGGTAATAGGATAACTTAAGGGGATGTACATGTAGTAAGATCCTAAGACAAAATTACATGGCATAAGGCAATGAAATATGACAGATTTTCCTAAGACAACCAAATTTCACTTTATGTTGTTGGGTAGGACAAAATGAATGGTTTAGTGTTTAGGGTTTAGATTTTAGAGTTAAGAGTTTAGGGTTTACAAAACTTAGGGTAAAGTTTTGGTGCCCCTTGGAATATTTAATGAACTTGCAAGTTAGTGAAGAACATTTTCTTGTGGAATAGTTGATTGAGATCTACTCTTGTTTCAATTGACCAACCTAGATCATGAAATATCATTCATATTATAATCTTGCATGATCTTATTATTGTTAAATTTGGTTGCCTTTGGAAAATTCACCAAATTTTAAGAACTTCTTTGATCCTTCTAATAAATTTGTCATATTGGGACCCCTTAAGAAATTGATTTACAATTTAAGGTGATAGGATGGCTTAAGGGGATCTAGATGTCTAGTGAGGTCCAAATTTAGTCATACTATAGCCTCATTGGTTCCATCTAGCTCTGGGTCAAAAGTGTTTACCCCTCTAATAAAAAAAAGTATCATGATGTTAAAAATGAATCAATCTATACATATCACAAAAATAACAATAATCTTAAATGTAACCCATACTCTAACAATAATAGAATGCTAAATGATCCCCACCCCTAACCATATCCTAATTGAATTGCAAACCTAATTGAAACTTAATTAAATTATAACATTTACCTAATCTTAAATGTATTCCTATATTATATTATATTTAAATTAATTTATATTTGTATTAAAATTATATTAATATTTATTATATATTCCTAATTGTAACCTAACTATTTACTACAAACCTAATTTAATCTTAAGCCTAATCCTCATTAAAACCCCAAGTAAATTGTAACATTACCTATCCTTGATTGTAATCTTATATTATATGTTATGATATTAAATATTTATATTATTTAATATATTATATCAAATATAATATATTAAATAATATAAATATTTAATTATATTTCTTTTATATGAATCATCCTCATATCTCTAAATTGTAATAAAAGCATGTAGCTCCTCCAAACTAGATCATCATGTACCTCCTCCCTTTCCCATGTAATAGGTGTACCTTGTAGGTATTAAATGGTTCCATCTTGGTCTCCTTATTGATACATTTCTATCCTTCCACATAAATCTATATAGTATCAAAATATAGGTAATTTTATGGTTATTGAATCTCTCTTAATTGCTAAAGAATCCATTATGATTGAGGATGGGTGGATTATTATCTAGGATCACATCTTAAAAATCCTATAGAGGTCATGTGGTATGTTTTTATTAATACATATATTCCCATACAAACCTGTTTCCATGTATTATCAACTCTCCTATATAATAGACACCTTCCTAGATTTAAATTTCATATGATATATATGTACCCAAGTGTTTCCATTTGGAATTGCTATAATTATACTTTTATGGCATTCTAGATATTCAAAATATTTTTAATAAATCTACCAAATATACCCATTCTTGACATTGATCCTACATAATTTTAGGTATGTCCAATGAAAGATTAGGGTCTAGGGTTCATAAATTTCAAATGCTTTAGTGTTATGGGTTTAGATTTTATAGTTTAGGGTCTAGGGTTTAGAAAACTTAGGGTGAAGTTTGGGTGTCCCTTGGCATAATTTAGACTTGCAAGTTAGTGTCAATTGGAATCGATTGTACGTGTTTATATTTATGAATTTGCTAACTAAATTTGCAAACAAACATCAAGATAAACTTTATGAATTTTGACTATTCTTTAACATATTGATTTCTAATCTAATTATAGTTTAATATTGAAACTAAAGTTTAATATATATCATTTTTTCCATACAAAGCAAATAAAATTGAAGACATTTAAGCAATGCGAATGATTTTTTTTTAGCTCGAAATTACCTAGTTTTCAAAATCAAAATGAATTGTTTGATTCCAATTTAGGGTATTAACAATTTTTTTTGTTCCAATTCAATTTAGGGTTCAATTTTAAACAATTGGGGTTTTTAATGCAATTTTTTCATTTCAATTCAAACTAGGGTTTTAAATTCAATTTTTTTGTTTGATTTGAATTCAGGGTTTCAAAAGCTTGATTTGGATTTGTAAATGCAATGTTTTTATTTCATTTCGATTTCTAGGGTTTTGAAATGCAAATTTTTTTGTTTTGTTTCAATTAGGGTTTTCAAATTCAATTTTTTTGGTTTAATTGAACAATTTAGGTTTCAAATGTTAAATTTTGTTTCTAAAACACAATTCAAGGTTCATTTTTTCACTTTTATTAAAAAACCTTTAGGTTTTATTGCATTTTTTCGTCTATTTTTACAATTATTCAATTCTACTATAATAGTTAAAAAAATGCTTAGAACGTGAAATAAATTAAAAAAACATGCTAAATTAACTTATTTTTTTTCTAAATTTCAATTCTAAATAGAAAAATGGAAAAAAATGGCATGTAGGTGGGTACCTGTTCCTGATCGTGGGGGTCGCTATCGCCAGTGCTCGGGGTCCTGTCCGCTAAGCAGTGAAATCTATTTTGACAATCAGGATCTCGTTCCATTTCCATTGGTTTGGGATCCTATGGAAAATGAGATCTCGAGTTTTAAAAAGCAGGATCCCGTTTCTTCTCAGGCTCGAGATCCCGTTTATTAAAATCGGGATCTTGTTTCTTCATTGCCGATTTCAATTTTTTGGTTAAGGCAAAAACTTCCATGATTCTTGGACTCAACTTTGTCCACTTACCCCTTGGTAGAATGTTCCAGATGATTTTTGTGTGAATGTTAACATTCGACTCATAGACGACTGTCCTTTGTTGGGATTGTTTAGCTGCTTAAATTTGTGGTGCAGGCTCTTCCAATATATAGGTGTATGTTCTAGGTGGCTCTGGTTGGGATTAGGATTTGGATTCCTTGGCTAGAAAATTCTTCTGGGATCATAGTTTGCCTTCTTCTAAGTGGATCCTTGTGAAGTGGGATATTATGTGTAGTTTGAAGCAATTTGGGGGTCTCAGTCTACGACTATCATCTCTTTTGAAGTTTGCATTGGCTAAATAGATTTATTGGAGGCATTGTTTAGAATAGGATCATATCTAGCCCAAGATATTATCTCACAAGTACCTTTAGGGAGTTCCAAAGGAGGAGATTCCCTGCTACCCTTTGGTAGGAAAGGTTCTATGATTTGGGGTACTTTTAAGAAAGGGGTTGTGTTGATCAAGGAGGGATTGTTCTAGATATGTAATAAGGGGGTTAAGAATCTCTTTTGGTTTGATTCTTGGGACAATTTTACCACCATTTTGCATCATTATCTTAATTTTTTGAATCTTTTCCAATGTTTCTTAGGCTGGTTGGTCAAGGGTGATTCATTTTAAGTTTTGTTATCCCCATGGGTAGATAGCGGTGGCTAGGTGAAAGGATCCTTGCGAGTGACATGTTATTGTATTGGAGGAGGACTATTTTGAACATCATAATATTTTGGTTGGTAGACAATGCACCTCTCTTTGGGATAAGTATCTTCTTGCTTGGAGTTTGGATCCTAAGGGCGGTTTCACTGTGGCTAGTGAGTAACAAGTGTTGATGGCTCCTAAGTTTGGAGGGGTGAAGGTTTCTAGGGCCCTTCCATTTGCATTTTGTGTAGTTGTAATGAGGAGGATTCTACCCACTTGTTTTTCCATGTTGTTATTTCTCTATGTTGCTTTGGAATTTTTGGTGGAATGTTTGGAAAGATCCTTCTGTTCATGCTTCTCCCCTTATTGATTTATAGAGAAGTATGGGTAGACCTCCTTCTCAAGCTTCTTTCTTCCAAATTTTTTGGTCGATTGGGCCTACCTTCATTCTTTTGAAAATTTGGCAGGAAAGGAATTGTAGGATTTTTTCATGGCACTAGGCCAATTGTTCAACAGGTTTGGCATAGAATTTTAGGTATGATCTATGAGATGGTGGAAGCTAAATGTGAAGTGGTGTATCCTTTGGAAAGGAGTGGCGATGATATTGTGAATAAAATGGGCTTATAGGGTTATACTTCAAGCTCTACTTGTGTTAGAAGAGGTAGGGGCTAAAAAGAAGGTTCAAAATGTTGGTAGATGACTACCTCCTCTGGTGGATACTTTGAAGATAAATACTAATGGTTCCTCTAGGAGTAATATTAGGCCTTTTAGGATTGGTGGAATTAGACAAGATTATTCTTGCTTAGTTATTTTCTTCTTCTCCTTTCATAAAGGGTAACATTATGACAACTTTATGGAGGGGTTGGTGATTCTCAAGGCTTCTGAGTGTGCTTACACTTTGGAATGGCATAATATTATATGTGAATCAGACTCAGTTTTTTTATTTTAATTTATTGAATGAGAGAAACTAGACTAATGTTAATTTGCATCTTTCTCTAGTTGTTCATCGAATTCTACAGATGTTCTCTATGTTGGAGGTGGTGTCTTTCACTCACATCTCACATGAATAGAATAGGGCTACTAATTATTTAGCCAAGTCGGCTTTAGAGTAGGATGAGTATCAGAAGATCAAGGACTAGGGGTAATTATCCTCTGATTATAGTAATGAATTAGAGAGGGTCATTTCTGATGAGTTGTTTGATTGAGGTGTTTTTCGTTGTGAGGGTGGTGGTTTTGTTTGGGTTGAGTTTTCATGAGGTTTCTTCTCTTGGGTTCCTACTGGATCATTGATCTCTTTGTATTATTTACTTCTTTTTTTCAATAATTTTTTTACCGCTTTTACTTTTATGTTTTAAAACTAATCTTACATTAAATATGAATTGATAAATAAAAAGTATATATATGGTTTTTATCTCTTTCAAACTGATATGATAATTTTCAATCCTTATTAATTACTTTATTATAATTGATGATAAAAAAAGAGAAACCATATATGTAGTCACGGATTTATGAAATGCCTCTACCATTTTTTGCATTGAAGGCTCCTCTTTCTTGATTGTTTGAGGTGGTGTCTTCTTCTTTAACATTTTCTATTCTTTTTGGTCTGATGAGGAAGAACTTCCTATTATTGAATCCTTTCTTTTTCCTATAAAATACCCCTTTCCCTTGATAATTTTTAATTCATAGCTCTACCCATGAGATACTCATATCCACCATTCCTGTCGATGCCTCATCAATTGAACAATCTTCTTTCTCCATCAAATTAATTTGATCTAATTTATTTGTAGCAATACTCTATATATCATGTAGGGGATCTGATTTATGACCATCATCAGAAAATCCTTCTAGTATATCTTCTCTTCTTTTGAAATCCCTCATTTGAGGAATTGTCAACCTATTATAACACATCTTCTACACCTTAAAACAATCTTGTAATTCATCCCAAATATCTTTAATATTTGGATTGTGGTACAGCTATAGTGATGCATAAAGGTTATTCCTCTTTCTCTTGGTATCAAAATTATCCCTCCAAATATATTGTTTCAAGTTTATTGCTAACAATTCATTAATAGATATTTTGGAATCTACAACCAATGGACATGAATAGCAACTGGTTTGAATGGGGTATTTCAAAATCCCTACTTTATACTTACTAGAAAAAATTAAATTGACATCTATCACTTGTTGTGAATTAAGATAATCCTATCACTACAATGATTTGGAAGCAAGGATAGGGATTTTTCTTAGTATCATTTGGTTTTACCTTTTGAATTGGGCATCTATTCACCATGTGACAAAAGTGTTATTTTGAAAAGATGTATTATCAAAGAAGTTAGGTTTTAGCCTACTTAGTAAAGTACTATGTACAATGAACTTATGCTTACATATAGGCTATCTAGACTTTTGGCTCACCTCATATACAATCACCAAGTGTCTCAGCACTTTTACATTGAATCCTACACTTGTTTAATACTTGAAGGGATAGTTAGAGTATGAATCCTAACAACTTACCTCTTTATCCTTACCTTTATAAGCAAGGACCTGTTTTACAATCGACAAAACATCACATGATTATAATATTTTCTTATTTTACATATTCCCATTTATGGATTTTTAAAATTTTGAAATAAAATCTTGGTTGCTTCAACATCGAATGAGAGAAATATTGAAAATCCAATCCCTTTCTCTCTTGAATTAGTGAGGGTCTTTAGAATAAACTTAAAATTGGTGCATTCTTGAATAAAATAAACATCACGATTAGAGTTAGGAAGGATAAGAGATGAATTTTGATATATAATACTTGGGTACTTAAATAATTTTTTTTTTAGTTTTTTGGGACCCATATATGGTGGGTCATGCAAAAATCTATACATTTTGTATGAATTTATATGACTGTACTATCTAGTATTTATTCATGCATTAACATACTAGTGTACATCAATATCTTGATCTACATGCTTTCTTGGCCTCTATGTAGATATTTTATTTATACTTTTATTTCTGAGTGATCCCACAATAATGGTTTACAATCTTTGGCTAAACTAGACACTGAACTAATTTTTTCTAGCTAAATCTTCACTTTCAGGCACCTATAGCAACTAAACCATGAGGAATTTGAAGTTGATGCAAACTAGTGATTTTTGAAATTTTTTCTATAGATTCTAAATGTTATTTTTCCAAAAAATTTGGAATTATATTGCACTTCCTTTTCCATCTCCTTCAAAAACTAGTTTCTTTCAGTAAACACCATTTTTAGGGAGTGACGCTAACTATATAGCACATAACTTTTTTTGCTTGAAAGATAATTTTTTTTTTTTTTAATTTAGATTTGTATCTACAATATCTAGTTTTTCCAATTGGTTTCATAGTGTTTTATTGAATATTTTCCCTTAATCAAGTTTCAAAGTGAAACCAATTACAATTTAAACATAGGCGGACCGTATAACACAACTTTTTTTGTATGTATAAAATTCATTTTTTTTTGGTTGGATCAAGGACTTCAATATTTAGTGCACTCATATTCTTCAATTCCTTTTTGATAATCTTCTATTTTTCCACATGTGTAAACAAAGAGCTTGATTTTCGGTGAAAGACCTACATTCACAAGAAAAAAAAAATATAATAATAAAATTCAATTTATTTTAAATTATACTTTTTGGGAACCTTATAATAAGGACTACATACTTACAAAAAAATAATTTTAAATGAATTCATTTGATCCCCCAAAAGGTAAATCAAAAGTGGTTTCTTATCAGCATTTTGATAGGTGTAAAGGAGACTCCGTTATAGGTATGGTTTAAAACTAGTGGGGTTTTGTCCAAGGGGGTTTGATATAAGGTAGTTTGATCAAACCCTCTTCAATTGGAATACTTTCAATGGAACTTTTTAAGGTTTAAATTATTATATTTTCTAAAAATATGTGATTTCAGCAAAAAAATAGAATCTTCGAGAAATTGTAAAGTGGGATCACCCTTTTCAGTAATTTTTTAATCATTAAAATATTACTTTTTCCATCACTTGTATAGCTCTAGGAATCAAATAATTTACTTTGTAGTTTTAAGAATATGTTATTAGTTGGTGTCAATATGATGTGATCATTTTTCATCCCCAAGTTTACCCCTTTACCATTATATTTTTTTGACTTATTTCTCATCTTTAAGAGCCTCATTAATGGACTAGTGGTATGATTTTTTGAGTGATTTATTTTCATTGTGCATAACTTTTGATCATCTATCTAGTGGTATGATTTTTTTATAGTATGATGTATTAATTATCAAATAATAAATGAAATATGAAAACTACCATAAAATGAATCAAGCACAATTGATAAGCAATAAACTATCATAAAATGTGTGTCCCTTAGGGAGAAAATTTTGAACTTACACTAAATTATAAAGTGTAATGGGAGTTTTTGTAGTGCCTTGATTTTTTATCATAACAATGGATCCTTTTGATTCTCTCCTCATGTTTGTGTGACTTGATGCACACCTTTATTTAATTTCTTATACCTCTTTTTGGACCTAATAATGGATCTACATTATTGTGCACAATTTTGTGCTCAATCTCAATTGATATACTAATAAATCTTCCTCATCAGTATTAGGGGGAATTACCATAGTGTTATGCAAATTATTCCTTAGTTTCAATGGAGAAGTGAATAAACCTTCTATTTTTGGGAGGTAATGTAGACCTACTATTTTATCTCTCCAATGGGGGGATTATTTCATTAGATCATATTTTGACATGATATTCTAGTATTTATGTAGAGCATTGTGATACATATCTTACTAGTGTACTATAGGTCAATGATTACATTTTTTAACTTTTACTCCAATTTATCATAGAACTATTTATGTCTCCAACTTCATAGATTTTGATTGTCTTTGTGTTATCTATCTATTCATGGTTGAGTAGTGCTCTATATATTCAATTTTTTAGTTTTCGTATATCTTATCTTGATCTAAATTTTTTAGAGGCTCATTTATTTTAGGAGAAACTAGTTCATTTTTGGGAAAATTTTAGAGCTCCGACATGCTTCAACATTTTTGCATCATCACATTCTTGTATTAATGAGACATATTTTCAAGAGGTCTTATCGTTATCTTCCACTCTTTTGGAGAGGAGTTTTTCTGCATTATGTTTTCTCGTTTGTCTCCACTTGTGAGAGATCATTATTATGTATGAGAACCTTATCAACCCTTGTTGTTGGAATGCCTTTTTTTAGTGTTTATCTTACTGCATATCACTTAAGAGTTAGTGTTAGTGTGAAACAATATTATCAAACTAGTTAGTTTTTAACCTACTTATTAGGGTGCTATTCACACTACACTTAAGCTCACTTAGACGTTATATAGTCTTTTTCTCACCTCATGTAGACTCACCAAGTGTGTCAACACTTATTCCTACAATCATTTAATACCTGGAGGGGTAGTCAAATTTTGAATCCTACCTTCTCACCTCTTCGTCGTTGCCTTTATAAGAAAGGGTTCTTTGTAAATTTTAAATTACATCACTTGCTTATGATATTTTATCATTTTTCATATTCTCATTTGTGTATTGTTTTGAGTTTACAAGTAGATCTTGGTTTCTCAAACACAAAGTGGGAATAATTTTAGTAATTTAAAGTCTTGAGTTTTCATAGATGATATTTTGAGTGTACTTCAAAAAAAATTATTAGAGGGTAATTGATATTGGAAGGATATTGTTCACCTTAACATTCACACAAATTATTGTAAAGGCCAACTTGGTTTTTTACTTTGTAACTTTATCCATTACTAGGTAATGACCAAACATATTGGAAATACACATGAGATATTATTCATCCTAAAATTCAAGTGGAAATCGATAGAGAAAAATCCAAATGGGCAAAATAACAAATACCTGTCAACTTGCAGATCAAAGTCTTGCTTATCAAAGTCTTGCTTTTACTTATATTTACCTATGAAGTAAGGACCCTCAATAAGGAACTTGTTGAGATATTCAAAGGAAGAGAAGGAAAAATTAAAATGTTCTTGGATATAGCACTTTCCAATATAGTTCCCTTTACCTTCCACATAGAATTAATCCATTTTTAACATTTATATTGGGATAGGAAGAGAAGAAATTACTTATTAGTGAATTTTTAATTATAGAAACTATTTTATTTGTAACCAATTTTGAAATGTTGATCCTCACTCCCACCTCTAATTGAAACACTTTTGAAGAATATCCCAATGTAAAATAACCATGTTGTGCCAAATTTCTTACAACCTTGTTAGCTTAGTTAGAATTTTTGGGTTTTGAGAGGTGATGGGAGACTCTCCCATAAGGAATCTTAATGGAAAGAGATGCTTTAGAAGGCTCCCCAATCCCTATCCCAAATATGTTGGTTCTCCCTTAGCATTAAATTCAAGCTATTGATATTTCATTCTCCTATTTATCATGCACATGCTCCTTCACTAAGATTTGTTTCTTATTAAATGTATTGATACCATGGATACTTATAGAATGTATATGTTGAAATAGATATACATTATAAATATTTTAATCTCTCCATATAGTTTATGTCTCTGAATTATTATTTTAAGGTCATGAAAAGTTATATTTATGGTTGATTATGATTTTAATTTATAAGGAAGGAACAAAGGGTGTTTAAAATAGAGTGTGAATTGTGTCTTTTGTTTTCAATTGTAAGAAACTATTTTAGTGATGTATTCAAAGTTATGATGCATATGATTTTAACATTATAAAAATGTAGATCTCTATACATAACTTATTTATTTTGAATTACTTATATCTTTATGTTGATATTTGAAAAGAGTAGTTTTCGGTATCTTTATTAAATAAGATAAAATAATATATAAAATTTATTATGAGTACTAATGGATTATTACATTCATTTAATTTAAAATTTTAATTATTATGGGTTATTAAAAAATAGGTTTTCTAATGTTCAAATATTATTATTAAAGTTTAGGGTGATAATAAGATAACTTTTTGACACATATTCTTCATACTATCAAAATTTTGGTTTTATTTTTATGAAATTGTTATATTAGAATTAATGTCAATTTGGATCAACTTCTATTTTTTTACTAATAACTAACTTATAATTTTATCTAGAAAAAAATTCAATATTTATTGATAAACACCTCAAGATTGATATCTCTTGGAGTTATTTAAATAGATTTATTTAAGATATGTATACTAATTTTATTCCCCTTAGAGGCTATTTTAAAATACAAAAAATATTGATAAATTTAAAGTAAATTTATAATAAGCCTATATTTACATTAACCATTTAAAAGAAATATTGCATCTTATCATCTTGATTGACAACTTACATTACTCTAATAATTTAAAAAAAATTAAACATTTTTCTCAAATTCTTTTTTTTTAAATTATGTTAATAGATTACAAAAGTCTATCTTTAGTTTTGACTATGGATTGGCTTACCAAGTTTTACATTCTAGCTTTGGATTTAGTGATTAAATTTAATAAATAAATTTAGACTTGAACACCACATGTTTGGATGTTTAAAACTTATAGTAACTTCAAACTTATCCATCAAATTGAATAGACTTTTCAAATTTCAATCTTAAGAATTCATGGAGTTCTTTAAATAAATGTATTGAAGATATGTATGCTAGTTGTATTCCCCTTCAAAGGAATATTAAAAATGAATTAAAAAATTATGCATGAATTTATAAATTACTTAATTAAGTAGATTTATAATAAATTTATATATAGCTTAATTATTTAAAAGAAGCACCACATCTTATCATCTTGATTGACAACTTAGGTTACTTTAATAACTTAAGAAAAATTCTTTCTCAAATTCTTTTTAAATTAAATTATGTAAATAGATTACAAAAGCCTATCCTTAATTTCGACTTTCCAATGTCTAACCAACTTTCACATGCTAACTTTGAATTTAGTAGATGACTTGTAATTTTAACATTGCACGTTTACATGGAGCGCGGGCGGGAGCAGAGTGTTGGGTGAGAAAATGGGTGTGTTGAATCTTCTGGTACTGATCAGGGTGATGGCGATGGATCTGTGAAGGCCCAGGTGGGTCATGGGTCTACCTCGAGCAATAAGAAAAATGTGGAGGAACCAAATCGGGAGGACTCCCCAAAAAAGCATGCAGATGATCCGGGGGGGAAGAATATTCTGGTTCCTCCCCCTATTAAACCTGTCAATGACTGCCCTAAAGATAACCTCAAAGGTGCAGTGGGGTCTGGTGACATGAACGACGGGCATCGTAAGAAGTGGGCCTCACTGTTTGGTGTTAAACCCAATGGTAAGTTTTTTTTTCCCCCTGTGCGCAATATCTCCAGCCCTACTATTGGAAAATTTGCAATCTCTATTCCAGACAAGATCATTGACCATAATATTGCTATAATGGAAAATACCCTAGTTGGTAAATTCATGGGCCAAATATTGAGATTGTTAGGGATTTCGTCAGGAAAAAATGGAGAACAAATGGTAGTGTCTCTGTTGTGGCTCTCCCAAAAGGTTTCTTTGATTTTGAGTTCTCAAACAGAGAAGACATTAAAGTTGTTAGATGCAGAGGACCATGGGTCATTGGGAAATCAACTCTTGCACTTAAAAAATGGTCTTCAAACTTAGATCTAACGGACTCCATCTTTGAGAATGCTCCGGTATGGGTTAGGCTTCATGGTCTTCCTTTGGAATATTGGAACGAGGATGTTTTCAAGGGGATTGCTAGCTCCTTTGGGGAGCTATTATCGATTGACCCTATGACAATAGCAAGAAGGAGACTGGTGTTTTCCAGAATATGTGTGGGTGTTTCTAAGGAAGCGGATCTTCCCTCCTCT
Source organism: Sequoia sempervirens (assembly GCA_007258455.2). Classification (NCBI taxonomy): domain Eukaryota; kingdom Viridiplantae; phylum Streptophyta; class Pinopsida; order Cupressales; family Cupressaceae; genus Sequoia; species Sequoia sempervirens. The sequence continues at coordinate 150,629 of VDFB02257786.1, read as the reverse complement.
GTGGAGATCCACTCAAAACTTGGTTCTTCATCGTAGGCTATTGAGTTTGAGACCATCCCTTTTGCCTGCTTCAACTATAGAAAATCTAGCCATTGGGCAAAGCATTGCCCCCTTAAGGAAGTAAAAGAAATGGAAAACCCTAAAAGGGCCTCAAAGGTGGTATGGAAAAAGAAACAAGAGAAAAAATTTGTTATGGAGCCAGTGGGTAAGATTGTTGAAATCCCTGTTAACCTCTCGGGTGACGCTAGAAATGAAGGCTCCACCTTCCAGGTCCCCCAAGCTCTTGTTCCTGAGATTAAGTCTGGTTCTCAGGATAAAGGAGAAGGAATGGATTGCAATGCTAGGTACTTATCTCTAAGCAAGCCAGATGTTTCTCAACACAATACCACTGATGAAGCTAGAAATGTTGGCTCTGCCATCTAGACACCCCAAGTTTTAGTTCCAGAATTTTCCTCTGACTCTCTAGACAAGGATGAGGGTGTGGAATGGGAAGCTGGGAAATTAGCCCCTAGCAAGTCGGATGATTCTATTACCTCAGAGTTGAGCCCCATCTTTTGGGACCCCGTGACGCTAGGGCTGGATGATATTCCTTCTCAGGGTCTCTCTCTTGAGGTAGGCATTCCCCTGATTGTGTATCTGGTCGAGACAAATAACCCAGGTATTGAATCCTATTCGGATCTGGCTTCTTTTGATGTTGTTAAAGACACTTATTCGGACCCTAGCCAGGCAAACCTTCTTGAAAGAAGTATCTCCCTACCTTGTGGGAATGGACTCATGGATACCCTCCCCTGGGAACATAAATTCCTATCTGAAAAAGAGTGGGAATCTAGCAAAGAATCAGAAAGTCAAGATGATACAAATAGAGAAGAGGTGCTATCTAAGAAAAAGAAGAAAAAATCAAAAATCAAAATTAAAATCACCCCCTGTGGGATTTCAATAAGATTGAGAGAAAAAGCGGACTGTAGGGAAATATCCCTGACCAAAGGAAGAAGACCCAAAAATTTGATAAGAGAGCACCATAATTTTTAAGATATTGCAGATGGCTTCCAAAAAACCATCCTGGAGCTCCTCCTCTCTCCTAAACTCCCATGAAGTTATTATCCTGGAATATTAGCGGACTAAATAACCCCCACAAGTAGGATATTTTGCATAATTTTGCCCGAGACCAAAGCCTGATATTCTCCTCATTCAGGAAACCAAAATGTTAAGTGAAAAGGTGGAAAAGATTTCTTTGTTCCAACACTACTCCATTTAGGGCAGTGACTCTGCTGGTGCTTCTGGTGGGGTTGCGACTTTTTGGAACTGTAAGATCATAAGAGGTGATCCTCTTTTTTCTCGTCCTAATCATGTTGCTACTAGATTTACTCATATTAGGGACAAGTTCAGCTGGATCCAGTCTAATATTTATGCTCCTAACTGTAAAAAAGCTCAGAAGGCTTTTTGGAAAGAGCTGGCTACTTTCTGAAATATCTTTCAAAATGACCTATGGGTTGTGATGGGAGATTTTAACTCACCCCTCCTTCAAGGTGAGAAGTTTGGTGGCTCTCAAATTAATGAAGAAAGAAAAGAAGATTTCCTAGATTTTATCAACAATCATGCCTTGATTGACCTGGACTTGCAAGGGAGCTCTTACACATGGTCGAATCGAAGAGTTCTGTCTGATCTGATCCATGTGAGGCTTGATAGAACCCTTATTTCTGATATTTGGATCTTAAATTATTGCTACTCTTTGAAAACCCTCTCTAAGATTGGATCTGACCATTTTCCTATTAGTTTTGTGGCTGAACCCTTAAAAATTAAGAGGAATACCCCCTTTCGCTTTGAGAAGATGTGGTTTTCCCATCCTCTCCTCCGAGAGGAAATAAGGAAATGGTGAAATATTAAAATTAAGGGTACTTCCTTATTTAGAATTGCCAAAAAACTAAGAGAAGTTAAAATGAATCTCAGAAAGTGGAAAAAAGAGTCTTTTGGCAATATTTTTCAAATCAAATCTGATCTTTAGTTTAGGTTGTCTGAAATCTAAAACAAAATTCAAAAGGAGGGATACTTGAATGAAACCAAGGAAAAGGAAAACAAGATCCTCTCAAAACTTCACGAGATAATTGCTAGAGAAAAGGAATTTTGGAGACAAAGATCCAGAGCTCTCTGGCTAAAGGTTGGAGACAAAAATACCAAATACTTTTATCTTTCAGCATCTAAACACAGGGCAGCTAACAAAATTTTAGCAATTGTGGTTGATGGTAGAACTTATGAGGAGGAAGAGGATATTAGAAGAGAAGCTGTCCTATTTCTCAAGAAACTCCTGTCTGAGAAAGAGGGTATTAATTTGGAGGATCAAAATCAGTTACTGGAGGCTATTCCCAGGATTGTTAACTCTAGAGACAATGACATGTTGACAGATATACCTACCAATGAGGAAATTAAAAAAGTTGTTTTATCTTTTGAAGGAAGCAAAGCACCTGGTCCTGATGGCTTCCCTTTACTTTTCTTCTAGTGGTTTTGGGACATTGTTGGGGAGGATGTTGAGAAGGCTGTGAAAGATTTCTTCCACTCTAGAAATCTATTGAAGGAGTTAAATGCCACTTTCTTGGTTCTTGTTCCCAAAAAACCTGGAGTGCAGGATTTTGAAGGCTTTAGACTTATCAGCCTCTATAATTCATTCTATAAAATTATTTCGAAGGTGCTCACCTCTAGGCTACTTCTTATTCTGCCATCTATAATTGCTCCTCAACAGAATGGCTTTGTGCTTGGAAGACAAATTCTTGACTCTATTGTCCACGCTCATGAGAATGTGCATTCCCTCTCGGTCTCTAAATTGGAAGGTTTTCTTCTTAAGCTTGACATTTCAAAGGCTTATGATAGGGTGGACTGGAACTTTCTGTTTAAGATCTTAAAGTCTTTTGGTTTCAATGAAAGGGTTTTGTAGCTTATTCAACAACTCATCACTTCTGCTTCTATGGCAATTTTTATTAATGGATCCCCTTCCACTTTTTTCCGTAGTTCTAGAGGGTTAAGACAGGGAGATCCCATTTCTCCTATCCTCTTCACGATTATGGATGAGGTTTTTGGTAGGAATATGTGTAAATTGGTTGCTCAAAGAGCTATTATGGGGCTCAAACCATCATCGAACAATTTGATATGCTCTCATCAACAGTTTGTGGATGACACTTTGCTAATGGGAAGGTTTGCTGTCTCGAAAGCTAAAGAGATGAAGAAACTTTTAGATACCTATGGTAGAGCTTCTGGTCAGGTGATAGATAAGCAAAAAATCTCACTGTACTTCTTTAACACACCTTTGCATAGACAGAGAAAGATAGCTGGAATTCTTGGTTGCAAGATTGAGTCCCTTCCTGCTACTTATCTAGGTTTTCCTCTTTGTTTAAAACCTCTGGATACTTTTTGGATCTCTCTGGTTGATAGGTTTGGGAAAAAACTCTATGGCTGGAAAGGAGCTCGCCTAAGCCAAGCCAAAAAAATCTAGCTTCTTAAATCTTCTCTGCAGAATCTCCCTATCTATGCTCTTAGTCTTTTCAAAATCCCATCCAAATATGCTGAAACCATTGAGAAGATCCAAAAGAGATTCCTTTGGTCTGGAGTCGAAGAAAGAAAAAGAATGCCTCTTGTTGGTTGGGATTTGGTTTGTAGATCTAAAAAGGATGGAGGACTTGGGCTAAGAAAAATTAGACTGCTGAACAAGTTGTTCCTAGCTAAACAAATATGGAGACTTTTCTTTTCCTCTAGAGAATGGAGTGAGATAATTAAAAGAAAGTATTTGCAGAATAACAATTCCCTCAAAAATCTTATTGAGAATCCCAACCTTCCGAAATGATCAAGTTGCTGGAACTATATGACTGATGGGATAAAGGTGGTGAAACTGGGATTGAAATGGTAGGTTTGCAATGGTAATCAGGTTAGATTTTGGGATGATTGTTGGGTTTATAATGAACCTCTGTCTCAAGATGGGAATCTCAGTAGATGGGCTGAGTTTTGCAAAGATACTTTTGGCCTTTTTGTTAAATACTACTGGAGGGATGGTAAGTGGATCAATCTTCTCTTGATAAACCCTATGCTGGTTTCTGTTTACTCCTCTTTGAATGCTGTCAGACTTTGCTTAAATCAGTAGGATAGCCTTATCTGGAAGTATGAGCCTTCTGGGTGCTTTTCTGTCTCTTCTGCCTTTGCCGGGATCTCAAATGATCTTAACCCTCCCCCTCTGTGCTTGCAAGCCTGGACTAAGCATCTCTTACCTAAGGTTAACATTTTTTTTTTATCTTTGCTACAAAATAAAATTCTAACTATGGATAATCTTAGCAAAAGAGGAATTCTGCTCCCCAATAGATGCTACCTCTGTAAAAACAATGTTGAATCGGTTAACCACCTCTTTATCCACTATCCTTTCTCCTCCTCGGTTTGGGACAAGCTTCTGAAATGCTGGCATTTTTCTTGGGTCCCTCCGGAGTCGATTGAGGATTTTTTTGTTCAATGGAAAGCCCCTTCTTTCAACCCCTTTATTAAAAAATTGTGGGCTTTCTCGTTGCCCCATTTGACTTGGGGAATTTGGAAAGAGAGAAACAACCGGATCTTCAGGGATAAGGAGTCTTCGGAGGACATTGTGTTTGAGAGAATTCTCAAGATGATCAAAGAAAACTTCTCTATTGTTCCCTTCAGGGAGGACAACGTTGATACTATGGTTTGTTCTCCTTTTGATAGCCTGATTTCTAAAGAATGGAGAATTAAATGGGATATTACCAATGCTCCTAATACTACTAAGAAATCCAGGGATGGAGTTTGCTGGAGTTTTCCTATGGAAGGCTGGGCAAAAGCCAACTTTGATGGCGTGGCCAAAGGAAACTCAGGGAAGGCTGGGTGTGGTGGGGTCCTAAGGGATTTAGCAGGTAACTTTATGGGAACTGTTGCCACTCCTCTGGGGGTCCAAACCAATCACGTGGCGGAAGCGGCGGGAGCTTATTACATAATCAACCTGGCTGTGGGAAGTAAATGCAAAAATCTATGGCTTGAAGGTGACTTGAAAAATATAATTGATAGCCTTTGTGGTAGGTCCCAGCCCACATTGTTGATAAAAAATTGGATAGAAGATGCCAAGGTTTTACTTAGTAAGTTTGATAGAATAAAAATAACTCATGCTTACCGTGAGGCGAACACGGATGCGGATTTTTTTGCCAATGAGGGAGTTAAGAGTGATAAAATCCTCACGTGGCACCAAAAGACTGACCTCCACTTCGATGTTCAAGCTTTATTGGAGCTCGACGCAGTGAATGGAAAATAGGCGGCATCTTATAATAATGAGGAAGGTACGAATCATGAATGACAAAATTAGAAGATATAATGGGGCCGAGAGGATCCGGTAGATAAATTATTTACTTTGGCACGATTTGTGGGTCTTGTGAAGCAAAGGAACTATTTGGAATAGGTTTTCTGTCTGCAAAAGTATTCAAACTAAGATACCAAATATGGGTAGGGAACAGAAGAGGGTTGAACCCACCAGCTTTGAATCACATACCAAGAATGCCAAAGTGTGGAGTAAAATAAGAAGGGGTGGCTTACTTCCATTCATTGAGAAACTCCATGGCCCTAAGGAGGAGATTACAGATTTCTTTGAGAAGAATTGGAATAATGGGGAGGTTCTCCTCTTTGGGAGGAAAGTTTAGATTGAAGAAGCCTTGATAGCAGAGGTGACTAGCATTTCGATGGAAGAGCATAAATTTTTTAGAGAGGAAATTCTCTGACAAAGCTGTGGTGAGGTTCCCTAAATCTGAGACAGAGAGGCAAAAATTTGTCAAGACGACGAATAGTTACTATGAAGTGGACACTATAAAAGCTTTATGGAGAAAAGTGCTAAGGGTTATCATGGAGTACATCACTCTTGACGACCGCTTCACTAGGGTTTATGGATACCACTTCGTGCTGCTCAATCACTTTTGGCATAAGGTGCATGTCTCTATCCCCTTCTTGCTCTGTTCCCTAAGAAATAGTTTTTCTGATCACAGAAGAAGCCCTAAAAGATACCTAATTCTTCACACGGGTCTTTTAAGGCTCATTTATGAGCACTTTCAGAATATGCCTACCCTTCCAAACCCTATAGCCCCTTTGGAGCTTGATGAAGATGATACTGAGCCTAGCATTTCTGATACTAAAGTTTCCCTTGGCTGTGTCAAGAGATCTTCACCTCCTCTGCCCCCCCTTCTGCTTATGGCCGTTCCCCCCAACCTTCTGGTACTTGCTCTATTCCTACCTCTGGCCGCTCTAAACCTAACACCAAAGGGGTGGGCTCTAGCTCTCTGGTTAATAAGCTTGTCGCCTACCCTGATGACTCCCCTGTTGCTTCTGCTAAAGCGGCCGAGGTTCGTCTTGAGAACCCCCACATTCCTCAGAATATTTAGCAAGAGAATTTTAGCCCTCCTAGAGGTGCAGAGTCGATGATTTTTTGGGTCAATTCTGAAAGTGATCCCCCTTTTGACTTTGTTGGAAATGCCAAGAATTATTCTTTGGACCATTTGAATTCTGCCAAATGGTTATTTGATGAAATTACCGCACTGAAATCTAAAAATTTGTCTCTTCATCGTAAGTTGGGGGAAATTGAAGCCAAAGTTGCAAGGCTAATTCAGATGGAAGCGGAGAAGAATACCAATGTGAAGGAGAACACACAAAAGGATAGCATTGTTGAAAATGATATTGAAAAAATTAAAGGAACCATGAAAAAAATAGCTGATCAAAATTGTAGAATTGCCAGGCATAATTCTATCATCATCAAAGCCATGTCCGAAACACTGGAGAAAACCCAGAAGAGGGCTCTGATTGTCAACCTTGATCAGGAGAAAGACCAGGATGAGGAAACAGGGATCTCTAAATGCACCAGATCAAGCATGAAAAGAAAAACCCTGACCACCCCAAATATGACTCAGATCTTTATGGAGGGGGTTCAGGAAATGGTGGACCTGGAAGAGGTTGCAGACGAGCTTCTGAAATCTATGAATTAGCTGTGGATGGGCCCAGCTTTGTCTGTTTGCTAGCCGTTTTCTGATTTTTTTGCGACTTTTTGTGACTGTCTGCTTAAACTGGTTTTTATCTTTCTGGCAGCCTTTTTGTTTTTCGGACCTCTGTTTTGGTCTTTTCTTGTAATGTTACTTTGCGGTTTCGGGTCCCTGTAAAACCCGCTTATCCCCCTTTTATCAAAAACATTGCACGTTTACATATTTAAAAGTAATAAGAACCTAAAATTTATCTATCAAATTTAATATACTTTTCAAATTTCAGTTTTAAAAATTCTTTAATTCAACCTTAGAATTTCAAAAACTTTGTTGCTTGTAACTTTGTATTTCACATGCTAACTTTGAATTTAGTAGAGGACTTCTAATTTTAACATTGCACGTTTACATATTTAAAAGTAACAAGAACCTAAAATTTATCTATTTAAAAATTGTTTAATTCAACCTTAGATTTTCAAAAACTTACTTGTAACTTTGTACTTACAAACTACTTCTTGAAAGATTATATTTTTACAAAAACTTACTTGTAACTTTGTACTTACAAACTACTTCTTGAAAGATTATATTTTTAGGTTTCATTCAATTCCCTATCCATAGCTTTTGTTATTTGTTCAATATACAAAGAATATTTAGGTCCTTTTTCTCTCAATCCGCACCTCTTTGGAAAGCTGTCGATTAAACCAAGCTAATTTATTTGCGCCATACCTCGTAACTCATTTAGTTTCTGTTATTTGGTTAAATGGTGTAGAACTCTTCCCTTCCGCCGAAATCGTTTTCCTCCTCCCTAAAATTCATCCACCCTGCCCTTCCTCTACCCAATCAAAATTGAAATTCATTTACTAGTTTTTCTCTAACTCCCTCGCATTCTGCTTATTTATACCACCCATCTCCATTTGTCTACCATCGGCTTTGGATTTACATGAGATACTCGGTTGGGTAACCTCTCTAGGTTTTTAAAGTAGCTTCAGTTATTTCAAGTTTAGGTTCCGGAGAAGACAATGGATCGCGGATCTGCTCAAGGTAAACGAACTGGGTCCTCCTGATTTTTTGAAACGAATTGGGTTGTTCACGTTTTGTGAGAAATTCTAGACTTTCCCCTTGCTATGATGCTGTTCGTTGTCGTAGAATAATTCTATTATTTTGTTTGCTTCAGGTTCAAGGCTTATCAGATCTTCCAGTGTTGTGGAGAGAGGAAGCGTTTCCAGTAGATGGAGGGCGACTGACGATCAAAAGCGAATATTGGACCAAATATTCATGAGCGGAACAAGAAATCCTTCGGTGGAACAGATAAACCGTATTACAAGCCAGCTGCAACGCTATGGCAGAGTAGAAGGCAAGAACATTTTCTACTGGTTTCAGAATGCCACCGCGAGAGAGAAACGGAAAAAGGAACAACCACAACAATGTAAGCAGGATTGATTACAAGCCCGTGGAGATTATTATGAGTTTGCTGTTTACATTGTTTTTTTGACTAACCTAAAAAATGCATATTTCAGCCAGGAAATGGCCTTCAGTATTTAAGTCGCCAAAATGGACTTCTTTTTTTCGTTCCAAGAGGTCATCTGACAAGAGCTCTGTACAAGTATGAAAGCTTGTTTAAATTTTCTGGTTTGTCTTTCAAACTATATGTTTTCTGATTAAGATTGTGGCAGATTTTTGAACAATATGTATTGATATGCAGGAAGAAGAAGTGAATAGCGGAACCCGCAGGAATTCATCGGTAGATCCATCCGATAGAAGAACACTGGATCTGTTTCCTGTACATCCTGATAAATGAGGATGTTCAAATGCATGCAGCAATGTTTTGGTTTAAAATTTTCAGTGTTGTCTGAATAAAGACATTCTAAATAAGAAAACGTACTATGCTCTGTATTGCTGTGATTCTGTAGCACTCGCGTAGATTTATTATATGATATTTCCAGTGATGAATCAATTCAGTTTTCCAAATATGAATCTTCTGAATGTTCGGGTTTTCTTTGAGAATGGTTATGGGATATTGGAATGTAATTGTAGATTTTAAAATTTGTTTAAAAGTAATTAGATTCGACCAGGGTAAAATTTATTCATTTAGCTTTCCGATGAAAACATAATATTAAAGAAGGTACAGAAAAGAATAAATAAATACGGCAATGAAACAACAATTTAGGTTGAAGCAACAAAGTTAAAGCTTCACCGATAAATACATCCTATCTTCGTTCATGAAACGGCTGGGAAGCCTATGTAAAACTAGTTTCAACATAAAATTCAAACCGAGTATGTTGAATATGTTTTGGTTAATTAAACGGGATTTGTGAAAGGGTTATAATTCAACTACAAAGTAGTTGCCAAACAACACTTAGAAATCTGTTTTGATTTAAAGTAAACACTTGGAAATCTGTTAATAACAAACAGATGAAATCCTTTAATAGCATTAATATAAATCATCTTTTTCTTCCTTTACACTAAATGACTGTATTTAATAATATTTAATTATTATGAACATATTAGTGATATATTTAATAAACCCCCTTCCAAAAAAGATATAAAATCTTAACGAATCTTTTTTTTTTTTTTTTAAATATTAATTTCTATCGGTGAATCTTTTCTTTTTTTTGAGAAAAATAATAATTTTATTGACTAATTTTCTTACATCACTGAAATTTTATAGAAAATATTGGTGAGTCTTGAAAATAAATAGAAAAATTCATTAATTATGATGGAAAATCCTTCCAATCTAAAAACTAATTCTTGTGGAAAAGTAGGAGCCTAAGGGTGGAAACTATCGATGGGTTTAAAGGGTAGACTATAATATTTACTTACCACAATTGATTTAAAATATAATCTATAATGGCCCTCGTATTCTCTGAGGTAATCCTTATGGAGTATGACATTCATTTTTGATTGTTGATCTAACAACCCTCGAATTCTATGACGTAAAATGTACCCTCAATCTATAATGCTCATGCAACCCAAAATTGCTTTTGGATCATGATCTTAGGTGATCATGACCCAAAAATGATTTCATGCCCTATGAGCATTACAGATTGTGGGTACATTTTACCTCACAAAATACAAGAAGGATCATTAGATTATATTATCAATCAATGGTGGAAACTATAGATTGGTAATATGGCCCTAAACCAACTAATCATTATGGTATAATGTTGGGGAATTAATATAGATTTCTACTATAACTTATAAAATTTAGGCAAATATGATCAAATCATGTATCAAATGTTGTGGCGAATATTAGAGTCAAAAGTTTTGATAAAATAAATTCTTTGGCGATTTAAAAAAGAATAATAAAATTTTGTAAAAATGTGGCGATTCAAGTCATGTTACAACTCGAACTATTAGCCAATTTTGGATTCTCAAATTTCAAATATTAGCCAATTGGCAAATATCAACCACTAAAACATTGTTGGAACATATCTTATAAAACACATTAATATAGACAATTGGTAGTGTAAAATGTAAATCTGTAATACCACCTTCAATAGAAATTCTAATGGGATTTGAATCTTGATGACAAAAGCAACAACACCACAACTTAGCCATCACACTATGTCACTATCTACACAATATTTTATGTTTTTGTGTCAATTTATATGTTTCTCTTTAATATTTGAAACTTTGAGAAATATATTTATTATATTAATTTAATATTTTAAATACAACATTAAATAAGTAACAATTAAGCTTACCAGACTTGGGTTAAAGATGGCATCAATGGCATGTTGTGGGAGTGTGTTTTCCCACAGTGTGTAACTGGGTCACAGCTAGATGCCTTTCATTCTCGATGAGGGTTTATTAGAATAGTTTATCCTCTAATGATTCAGGGATGTATAGTTTTTCTTAAGCGGGTGGACCTTGGATCCCAAAGATTAATGGATTCCTTAAACAAAGTAAAGAGAGGCTAGTGTTGGTAATTCAGCCCAAATCAATTGCAAAGGATATAAAGAGTTTTTCGAAACATGCCTTGATTTGCAAATTTATGGGAATGTGGGTTTTGCTCCAATTTTTTGAGAAATGGGCTCATATGAATTGGTCCCCCAAGGGTGAAATGCAAGAAATGTTGTTGGCTAATAGTTATTTCATGAAGGTTTTTCATTGCATGGCTAATCACAACAAATTATTTGAGGGTGGGCCTTACTTCCAAAATCAAGTTGGTCTATTTATTAAACCCTGGCATGCTAGCTTTAATACCTTAGAGGAGCTTCCAAATTGACTATTGGTTTGGGTGCATCTTCCCTGATTTGCAATGGAGTTTTTGTGTAGTGACATATTTCACATGGTTGTTTTGACCCTTGGGAAACTAGTGGGCCCTTCTCAGCAAACACATAATAGAAGGGTTATGAATTTTGCTTGCATTTATGTTGAAATTGATTTGAGTCACCCTCTTCCAAATTCTATTAAAATTCATGCAGGGTTGTATTCTTGGGTGCAGCAACTTGATTGTGATACTTTTCCTTTTTCATGTCGTCTTTCTCATGAATATAGACATATATGCAGTGTATGCAGTGTAGATTCACTAGGGCTGAAGCCCCTAAGCCTTAGGGTACATAGCCTACTCACAACCCTCCTAAGGCTGACAAAGGCAAGGTTCCCATTCCAAGTGATGTTATAGATTCTAAGGGGTTTATTCCCATTAAGATTTATAATAGAAATCATGGTCAGAAGAGATATTTTAAGGTTCAAATGGAAGGTGAGACTTTTAATCACTTTGAGGTTTTGGATGATCTTAATCAACAAGAGGTGAGACTAGGTCTGTTGGCTTTGGATCAAGGTGCCATGGAAGTGGTTCAAGAAGGATTTATTCTAGATAAAATTCATAATTCAAAGGAGGATAGTGCTTTGCAATTGGATATTGATCTTAGTATCATGGTTTCAGGGAAGCTTGAGACTCTTGCTAATGTGCATATGGGTGGGGAGGAGATTTCTCAGCCACTGGTGAAAGAAGCATTTGATTCGGTAAAAGGAAATAAGGATTCTCCTTCTATAGGACTTCTTTAGAGAGATAAAAGAAAAGGGGTTGTTGAGAAGACCTCAAAGGTGGGGAGAAAGGACTTAGAGAAAATAAAGATGATGGGGGAGACTTTGATCGAGTCAGGATCTGTTAACACTTTGGGCTCTCATTTTTCCAACCCTCTAAAATGATCATCCTCTCATGGAATGTAAGGGGCTTGAACAGTGGCCCTTGAAAAAAGTTTTTTCATGATTTGGTGAGAATTCACTCTCTTGATGCTCTTTTTATTTAGAAGAGTAAGTTTTCTATTGAGAGTAAGGTTGGTTTGGTACCGAAGCTATGGAGTTAGGGTGAATGTCAATGTATTAGGGCTCATGGTAATGTTGGGGTTGTGGATTTCTTATGGAACCCTTTGAATATTCATCCTCTTTGGTGAATGCCCTCGAATTCATCTATCTTTACAGTCACTTCAAGTTTGGAGATGGGAGAAACTATTCTTCTACCAAACAACTACGCACCTACTTATTTTCCTAGTAAGCATTATTTTTGGTCTCATATCAATTTTATTTTGAGCCTTGTTCCTCTTTTACCTTGGATTATTTCTAGTGATTTCAATGTCACTATTGAGTTAGATGAGAAGAAGGGTGGTACTGCAAGGTTGGAACCCTTGACTTTCCTTCTTCATGATAATATTTTTGCCTTGAATCTTGTTGGCATCAATCCTCATAATGGTCAATTTACTTAGAGTAATAGGAGGGTGGGGGAGAATTGTATTGCTGAGAGACTTGACCATTTCCTGGTATCTTGTTTTTGGATTGGAGGATCCAATTCTACTAGTTCTGAGATTTTGGATTGGAGGGGCTTGGATCACTAGACTATTAAATTATCTACTACTTTGCCTCATGCTCCTTGCTCCCCATCTTTCAAGTTGCAGCCTATATGTGGTTAAGGGATCCTTCTTTGTAGGAGTATGTTACTAAATCATGGTGGATGGGGAGACTTTCTCATGGCTCTGTGATGTATTCTGTTTCTAAAGTGCTGCAATGTGTGAAGTATCAACTAAAATGGTGCAATATACAATCTTTGGGAACTATTTTTCATGCTAATATTGCTACTCAAGCTAACTTGGACATTATTACCTGGGAGATAAGGGAGTTACGTCTTTCAAAAAAATTACTCAGGGAAGAGGCAAAGGCTTTGAAAGCTCTAGAAGAGTGTGAGTTGTGTGAAGAAATATATTGTAAATAAAAAGCTCATGTTAAGTGGTTACAGGAGGGGGAAAAACACTACTTTCTTCTTCAATTCGGTGAAAGCCAAGAGACATGGTAATTCTATTTTGATTTTGGTGAATGATAGGGGTGAACAGCTATATTCTTGGCATGATATTTCTAGAGAAGCTTCACAATTCTTTGCTTCCTTATTTAGTGAGGATTCACAAAATGCTTTGGCAAAAGAAACCCATGTTTTTTCTTGTATTCCTTCCTTGGTTACTATGGAGATGAATGAGCATCTATTGGGTTGCATTTCACTAGATGAATTGGATGCTTATTTTTTTTAAATGAAGAAAGGGAAAGCCTTGGTTCCATATAGCTTTCCAATTGAATTCTTTCAAAAAATTTGGGATATCATTAGGTTGGACTTATTGGAGGTGATTACTGAGTCTCAAAGGAATAAGTAGATGTTTCTTGGGCTTTGAACTCTTCTTTCCTTGCACTCATTCCCAAATGTGAGGGGGCAGATTGGCTAAGTCAATTTAGGTATATTTCCCTTTGAAATGTGGTTTATAAAATCATTTCGAAGTTGATAGTTGAAAGGTTGAAGTGATGTCTCAGATGGATTATCTCTAATGAATAGAGTGGCTTTGTGGTGGATTAGTAGGTTTCGGATGGACTGGTGATTGCTACTGAAACTATTCATTCCATGGCTTCCTCCAAAGAAAAGGTTATGCTCATCAAGCTAGATATGGTAAAAGCTCATGATAGAGTTAAGTGGTCCTTCTTGCATAAATTTCTTATTGCCTTTGGTTTTGTCGAGGAATGGGCCTATTGGGTTATGTGTTATATCACCTCCACATCCTTTTCAGTGCTGATAAATGGTGAGCCTTCTTATGTTTTTGGTGCTTCTAGAGGCCTTCATCAAGGGGATCATCTTTCTCCTTATTTATTTTTTATCCTTGCTAAAGGATTGGGAAGATTGTTGAAGCATAATGTGTTTTTTGGTATTCTTTAGGGTTGGGGGTGGGGGAATGGTTTCCTCCTCAATCAAATTTGCAATTTGTGGATGATACTACTTTGATGGGTGTAGCTAAGGTTAGAAAAGACACTAATTTGTTCAAGGCCTTGGATAATTATCTTGTCTCTTCTAGTCAAAGGATTAATAAAGATAATATTTCCATTTTCTTCTTCAATACTCTACAACCTATTCAACAAAGGATTGCTCGTATGTTGAGGTTTTAGATTGGATCTCTCCCTTTTACCTACCTTGGAATTCCTATTTCTTCTAGTATTTTTTCTAGGGGATCTTGGTATAATGTTTCAAAGGAGTTTTGTGTGAAGGTTAACATTGGACTCATAGATGGCTCACCTTTCTTGGGCATGTTTAGCTGCTTAAATCTATGATGCATGCTCTTCCAATATATAGGTGTATGTTCCAGGTGGCTATGGTTGGGTTTAGGATTTGAATTCCTTGGCTAGAAAATTCTTATGGGATCATTGTTTGCCTTCTTCTAAGTGGAGCCTTGTGAAGTGTGATATTATGTGTAGTCTGAAGCAATTTGGGGGTCTCGGTTTGTGGCTATCATCTCTTTTCAAGTTTGCATTGGTGAAATAGATTTATTGGAGGGCATTGTTTAGAATAGGATCATATATAGCTCAATATATTATCTCACAAGTACCTTCAGGGGGTTCTGAAGGAGGAGATTCCCCACTACCCTTTGGTAGGAAAGGTTCTATGATTTGGGGTACGTTCAAGAAAGGGGTTGTGTTGATGAAGGAAGGATTGTTCTAGATATGTAATAAGGGGGTTAAGGCTCTCTTTTGGTTTGATTCTTGGGACAATTTTACCACCATTTTGCATCATTATATTAATTTGTTGAATCTTTTCCAATGTTTCTTAGGCTGGTTGGTCAAGGGTGATTCGTTTTAAGTTTTCTTATCCCTGTGGGTAGACAAAGGTGGCTACGTGAAAGGATCCTTGCGAGTGACATGTTATTGTCTCGGAGGAGGACTATATTGAACTTCATAATATTTTGGTTGGTAGACAATGCACCTCTCTTTGCGATATGTATATTCTTGCTTGGAGTTTGGATCCTAAGGGTGGTTTCACTATGGCTAGTGAGTAACAAGTGTTGATGGCTCCTAAGTTTGGAGGGGTGGAGGTTCCTTTGTGGAAAAATATGTGGAATAAGTTCTCTTGGAAAAAGTGTAATTATTTTGTTTGGACTCTAGCTTGGAATAGGTTTTTAACTTGGTACAATATTCAAAAGTGGGGATTCTAGGGCCCTTCCATTTGCATTTTGTGTAGTTGTAATGAGGAGGATTCTACCCACTTGGTTTTCCATGTTGTTATTTCTCTATGTTGCTTTGGAATTTTTGGTGGGAAGTTTAGAAACATCCTTGTGTTCATGCTTCTCACCTTGTTGATTTATAGAGAAGTATGGGTAGGCCTCCTTCTCAAGCTTCTTTCCTCCAAATTTTGTGGTCCATTGGGCCTACCTTCGTTTTTTGGAAAATTTGGAAAGAAAGGAATTGTAGGATTTTTTCATGGGAATAGGCTAATTGTTCAACATGTTTGGCATATAATTTTTGGTATGATCTATGAGATGGTGGAAGCTAAATGTGAAGTGGTGTATCCTTTGGAAAGGAATGGTGATGATATTGTGAATAAAATGGGCTTACAAAGTTATACTTCCAGCTCTGCTTGTGTTAGAAGAGGTAGGGGCTAAAAAGAAGGTTCAAAAGGTTGGTAGATGACTACCTCCTCTGGTGGATACTTTGAAGATAAATACTAATGGTTCCTCCAAGAGTAATATTAGGCCTGTTAGGATTGGTGGAATTAGACAAGATTATTCTGGCTTAGTTATTTTCTTCTTCTCCTTTCATAAATGGAAACATTATGACAACTTTATGGAGGGGTTGGTGATTCTCAGGGCTTCTGAGTGTGTTTACACTAGGGAATGGAATAATATTAGATGCGAATCAGACTCATAGTTTTTTTATTTTAATTTGTTGAATGAGAGAAACTAGATTGATGTTAATTTGCATCTTTCTCTAGTTGTTCATCAAATTCCTCAGATGTTCTCTATGTTGGAGGTGGTGTCTTTCACTCACATCTCACATGAATAGAATAGGGCTGCTAAATTTTTAGTCAAGTGGGCTTTAGAGTATGATGAGTATCAGAAGATCGAGGACTAGGGGTAATTATCCTCTGATTATAATAATGAATTAGAGAGGGTCGTTTCTAATGAGTTGGTTGATTGAGGAGTTTTTGGTTGTGAGGGCGGTGGTTGTGTTTGGGTTGAGTTTTCATGAGGTTTCTTTTCTTGGGTTCCTACTGGATCATTGATCTCTTTGTATTGTTTACTTCTTTCTTTCAATAATTTTTTTACCACTTTTACTTTTATTTTTTAAAACTAATCTTACATTAAATATGAATAGATAAATAAAAAGGATATATGTGGCTTTTAGCTCTTTCAAACTAATATGATAATTTGCAATAATTATTAATTACTTTATTATAATTGATGATAAAAAAGAGCAACCATATATGTAGTCGAGGATTTATGAAATGCCTCTCCCATTTTTTGCATTGAAGGTTCCTCTTCCTTGATTGTTTGAGGTGGTGTCTTCTTCTTTAACATTTTCTATTATTTTTGGTCCGACGAGGAAGAACTTCAATATTTAGTGCACTCATATTCTTCAATTCCTTTTTGATAATCTTCTATTTTTCCACATGTACAGAACAAAGAGCTCAATTTTTGGTGAAAAACCTACATTCACAAGAAATAAAAAAATAAATATACTAATAAAATTCAATTTATTTTAAATTATACTTTTTGGGAACCTTATAATAAGGACTACATACTTACAAAAAATGAATTTTAAATGAATTCATTTGATCCACCAAAATTTAAATCAAAAGTGGTTTATTATCAACATTTTGATAGCTGTAAAGGAGACTTCATTGTAGGTATGGTTTAAAACTAGTGGGGTTCTGTCCAAGCGGGTTTGATATAAGGTAGTTTGATCAAACCCTCTTCAATTGGAATACTTTAAATACAACTTTTTAAGGTTTAAATCATTATATTTTCTAAAAATATGTTATTTCAGCAAAAAAGGAATATTTGAGAAATTGTAAACTAGCTTTGTGGGATCACCCTTTTCAATAATCTTTTAATCATTAGAATATTACTTTTTCCATCACTTGTATATCTCTAGGAATCAAATAATTTACTTTGTAGTTTTAAGAATATGTCATTAGTTGGTGTTAATATGATGTGATCATTTTTCATCCCCAAGTTTACCCCTTTACAGTTATATTTTTTTGACTTATTTCTCATCTTTAAGAGCCTCATTAATGGACTAGTGGTATGATTTTTTGAGTGATTTATTTTCATTGTGCATAACTTTTGATCATCTATCTAGTGGTATGATTTTTTTATAGTATGATGTATTAATTATCAAATAATAAATGCAATATGCAAATTACCATAAAATGAATCAAGCACAATTGATAAGAAATAAACTATCATAAAATGTGTGTTAGTGAGAAAATTTTGTACTTACACTAAATTATAAAGTGTAATGGGGGTTTTGTAGTGCCTTGATTTTTTATCATAACAATGGATCCTTTTGAATCTCTCCGGATGTGTGTGTGACTTGATGCACACCTTTTTTTAATTTCTTATACCTCTTTTTGGACCTAATAATGGATCTACATTATTGTGCACAATTTTGTGCTCAATCTCAAATGATATACTAATAAATATTCCTCATCAGTATTAGGGGGAGTTACCATAGTGTTATGCAAATGATTCCTTAGTTTCAATGGAGAGGTGAATAAACCTTCTATTTTTGGGAGGTAATGTAGACCTACTATTTTTTCTCTCCAATGGGGGGATTATTTCATTAGATCATATTTTGACATGATATTCGAGTATTTATGTAGAGCATTGTGATACATTTCTGACTACTGTACTATTGGTAAATCATTACATATTTGACTAGTGTAATGCTTATGGAGTATGAAATTCATTTTTGATTGTTGATCTAACAACCCTCGAATTCTATGAGGTAAAATGTACCCTCGATCTATAATGCTCATGCAACCCAAAATTGCTTTTGGATCATGATCTTAGGTGATCATGACCCAAAAATGATTTCATGCCCTATGAGCATTACAGATTGTGGGTACATTTTACCTCACAAAATACAAGAAGGATCATTAGATTATATTATCACTCAATGGTGGAAACTATAGATTGGTAATATGGCCCTAAAGCAACTAATCATTATGGTATAATGTTGGCGAATTAATATAGATTTCTACTATAACTTATAAAATTTAGGAGAATATGATAAAATCATGTATCAAATGTTGTGGCGAATATTAGAGTCAAAAGTTTTAATAAAATAAATTCTTTGGTGATTTAAAAAAGACTAATAAAATTTTGTAAAAATGTGGCGATTCAAGTCATGTTAAAACTTGAACTATTAGCCAATTTTGGATTCCCAAATTTCAAATATTAGCCAATTGGAAAATATCAACCACTAAATAATTCTTGGGACATATCTTATAAAACACATTAATATAGACAATTGGTAGCGTAAAATGTAAATCTATGATACCACCTTTAATAGAAATTCTAATGGGATTTGAATCTTGATGACAAAAGCAACAACACCACAACTTAGCCATCACACTATGTCACTATCTACACAATATTTTATGTTTTTGTGTCATTATATGTTTCTCTTTAATATTTGAAACTTTGAGAAATATATTTGTTATATTAATTTAATATTTTAAATACAACATTATATAAGTAACAATTAAGCTTACAAGACTTGGGTTAAAGATGGCATCAATGGCATGTTGTGGGAGTGTGTTTTCCCACAGCATGTAACTGGGTCACAACTAGATGCCTTTCATTCTCGATGAGTGTTTATTAGAATAGTTTATCCTCTAACAATTCAGGGATGTATCTTTCAAAAAATTTACTCAGAGAAGAGGCAAATGCTTTGAAAGCTCTAGAAGAGTGTGAGTTGTGTGAAGAAATATATTGTAAATAAAAAGCTCATGTTAAGTGGTTACAAGAGGGGGGGAAAAACACTACTTTCTTCTTCAATTCGGTGAAAGCCAAGAGACATGGTAATTCTATTTTGATTTTGGTGAATGATAGGGGTGAACAGTTATATTCTTGGCATGATATTTCTAGAGAAGCTTCACAATTCTTTGCTTCCTTATTTAGTGAGGATTCACAAAATGTTTTGGTAGAAGAAACCCATGTTTTTTCTTGTATTCCTTCCTTGGTTACTAGGGAGATGAATGGGCATCTATTGGGTTCCATTTCCCTAGATGAATTGGATGCTTATTTTTTTGAAATGAAGAAAGGGAAAGCCTTGGTTCCATATGGCTTTGCAATTGAATTCTTTCAAAAAAATTGGGATATCATTAGGTTGGACTTATTGGAGGTCACTCATGAGTCTCAAAGGAATAAGTAGATGTTTCCTGGGCTTTGAACTCTTCTTTCCTTGCACTCATTCCCAAATATGAGGGGGCAGATTGGCTAAGTGAATTTAGGCAGATTTCCCTTTGCAATGTGGTTTATAAAATCATTTCGAAGTTGATAGTTGAAAGGTTGAACTGATGGCTCAAATGGATTATCTCTAACGAATAGAGTGGCTTTGTAGTGGATTAGTAGGTTTTGGATGGACTTGTGATTGCTACTAAAACTATTCATTCCATGGCTTCCTCCAAAGAAAAGGATATGCTCATCAAGCTAGATATGGTAAAGGCTCATGATAGAGTTAAGTGGTCCTTCTTGCATAAATTTCTTATTGCCTTTGGTTTTGTCGAGGAATGTGCCTATTGGGTTATGTGTTATGTCACCTCCACATCCTTTTCAGTGCTGATAAATGGTGAGCCTTCTTCTCCTTTTGGTGCTTCTAGAGGCCTTCATCAAGGGGATCCTCTTTCTCCTTATTTATTTTTTATCCTTGCTAAAGCATTGGGAAGATTGTTGAAGCGTAATGTGTTGTTGGGTATTCTTTAGAGTTGGGGGTGGGGGAATGGTTTCCTCCTCAATCAAATTTGCAATTTGTGGATGATACTACTTTGATGGGTGTGGCTAAGGTTAGAAATGCCACTAATTTGTTCAAGGCCTTGGGTACTTATCTTGTCTCTTCTAGTGAAAGGATTAATAAAGATAATATTTCCATTTTCTTCTTGAATACTATACAACCTATTCAACAAAGGATTGCTCGTATGTTTGAGGTTTTAGATTGGATCTCTCCTACCTTGGAATTCCTATTTCTTCTAGTATTTTTTCTAGGGGATCTCAGCAAGAAGTTGAGTCCACTTTTTGGCCAAAAAGTGGAAGTGTTTTCCCTGATTTTCAGCATTTGACACATTTCACCTTAAAATTTGAAGCACTTAGAGATGGAATCTTCAAAAAAGTTATTAATCATAAAATGTAGTACTCGGAGTCTAGTTTCCAAATATGTAATTCATTTCAATACCCAGATTGTAAAAATTGAGTTTCAATAGTCGTTTCTAAAAACCACTGTTTAAAAGTCTTTTTTTTACCATACCATGAACGCGTACGACATCCATATTTTTACCTAAATTATCATATTTTTCAAAATCCTTTTGGGAAAATATTTGTGACTCACTAAAGCTTGTTTCCGATATTTCTTTTCTAATTTTTTATTCAATATTTTTTTTATTAAATTTTTACTAGGCATATTTGTTGTTTTGAAAAATTGTTGTGTACGACATGCATAAGATGACCTAAAATTATTATTTTTAATTTTTTTTTAAATTTGAAAAAGAATTGTCTGAAGTTTGTTCTCATGCAATCCGTTCGTCAAAATGTTATGTTGATCAAAAGTTATTAAAATACTTAAAAAACCTGATAATTCAAGTTTATGGACTAGTTTCATTAAAAATTAATTGAAAAATAGAAAAAATAATTCAATTGCAAAACAAATTACATATTTAGAATCTGCATTGTTTCATCTAAAATGGGTTTGAATTTCATCAAAAAAATATGCAAAAAGGTCATCAGCCATATGTCCAAAGTTGGTATTTTTCTTTGGCATTGTTAGGGCCTTCAATTTGCAAGTCAAACCAGGTTGAAGACCTAGGTTCGGACTTCCAATGCTTTTCCTGAACCAAAAACCTTGGCAAAAACCCGACCACGATGCAAAACAAAATTCAAATTTAAATAACCTGAATCCCAATTATAAAATGAGATCTCGTTTATTAATAAATTGGATCCTGTTTGTTAATAAATGGGATGATGTTTATTAATAAACAGGATCCCATATTATAATCAGGATCCTGTTCCCATCCGACAGTATTCAGACTGTTGTGAATGGAATGAGATCTCGTTTCATAAAAGGGATCCCATTACCTTTACAAGGGCTCCGACATTCAATGTCGGTGAACGGGATCCCACTTATTAATAAACGGGATCCTGTTTTATAGTAAGTGGGATCCTGTTTTATAAACATGATCCCGTTTATTTTATTTAAATACACTGTGTAAAATTACTGTGAAGTCTACAACTTTGCAACTTCACATGTATGGCCGAGAGCAGTAAAAATGAATTATTTTTCATAAGTTATTGTATTTACAGGTGGTGAACTTGATTTTTGGTTGATTTTATCAAAGGGAGCATCATCTACACCATTTTTGAAGTGAAATTGTGTTATTTTTGTGCTTGTTTGGAGGAACAAAAGGTTTTAATTTGCAATATGGATTGAATTTTTCAAAGGAAGGATGAAGGAAACAATTTTTATAGTGAAATTGTGGTAGTTTTCTACTTGTTTTGAGGAACACAAGAGGAAGTGTTTGTTGATGGTGTTTTTATGCACTTCTCAACATAGGCAGTGCATAGGCACACTACCTCTCTTGAAAGACAATTTCCCACAATCGAATTGCAGAACACTATCCCAAGGTCTCTCGGATGTCAGGTCATGATGATGCTTAGATACCTCAGTAGTTTGATGTGATTTGCTGGAATCACAAGGCAGTCTTATAGAAATACAAAGTGTGGATGCAAAGCATGAAGTTAGATCTTCGAAAAGGAGTTTCGGTATGAAAGCAGTTATGTGTTGGCTGTAGGTTCAAACAACAGTCTCAAACTCCATCTAGTTGTTAGATTTTGCTTTACAATGTGCAATGAACCTTGGTATTGTTCAGTTTCTAAACAAAGTGAAAAAGAGCGAAGGGGAGGAAAAGTTCCTAAGCCTAAAGCTTGCTGCAAACAGTGATAATGGAGTTCCTGCAATGGACAATTCCTTTAAACAATATCCCACTTAACCAGGGATTTCATAGTATCATGGGAATTGTGCTATCTTCTAAGGGCTGCAGATTTTTATCTTTCATCCACCACATACATGCATGAACTAAAGATAAGTGTTTGGGGCAGCTTTAATCAAGTCCAGGCTAACTTTGCACAGCTATCTACCTTCAGCAAATAGAAAAAAGTATGGACTAAGGGATCATCAACAAAATAGGAATTTTCATAAACACCAAACAACATTCCTAAGATTTACCCAAATGCAATAAACAGCTAACTAAACAGCAAAGAGATCTGAGCTAAACATCTAAGATTGGAGAAGTGAATCAAATGACATGAGAGAAAACAAGGAAATGCACCAAGTCAATGTTATTTCTTATAAATTTCTGCAACATGTCTTTACAACAACTCAACTCTCTCTTTTGCAAATGAGGGGAGTGCTCTATTTATAGTTTTCCAAAAGTCAAATGAATGGCCAAGATTCATTACAAAATAGGGTTTCACCTACTCCCAAATAGATTTACAATTAAAAAGCATTCTTTGTCCTTTCCCTATTTCGTCATCTAGTGGATGACACTATTGCTTTTTCGTCCCGTAGCTAATTGCTATTTTCTTGGCTGTAGCTACACTTCTAGGAGGTCTTCTTCCTTGGATGGACTGTCCTCTTGCTCCTTGGAGGCTGCGTGTTCAACGTACTTAAGGATTATGGCCTGGAGTTTGTCAATATCAAGGACTTTGCATCTCAATGCCTGGTAGCTCCATTCTTTGGCATTCTCTTCCAACCGCTTCCAATCTTCATCATATTTTGAGCCCTGGTCCCTGAACAGCTTTGATCGATCGAAGGAATGGGCAGCGAAACTTAGGAAGTCCGTTGTGATATCTCTAGCAGTCCCGTCCATCTTTTCCTCAAAGTACGGCTTGATCTTTTCGGCGTCCAATTGTATCGTGGGCATATCATGGCCCGTTAACAGCTCAAGATACTGGATGCATTCCGCCTGGATCTCCTTGATCCACTCGATGTTTGGATCCACTCTGCTCCAGATATGCTCCATCCTCTCCTTTCGGTTGACAAGGTCTCTGCGCCATATGTCCACCAGCCAATGATCCTCCTTCTTCAGTTCTAGCTTTTCTTCCCACGTGCTTTCTGGCATTTGAAGGATGGCTTCAACCTTTGGGAAGTGGAGTCATAGATCATAGGGAAGTTGGTGCAGAGTTTCTTCATGCCCTCTAGGGATTGGACCAGGTCCAGGAACTTGTTGGCTATCTGCATAGCCAAGCTGATCCCCTTGTTTCCAATGTTTATGACCTGTTGGAACCAATCCTCAGTGGTCCTCTCCAAGTTCTTCCTTCTTTCCAGCTTATCTATCTGCTCCTTGGAGAGTAACTACGGTGTGGCTGTAGAGGTAGTGGGTAGGTCATCCACTGAGGACCACTACTAGATATAGTCGGTCAAGGCAGCAACCTGTGCCTTAAGCTC